>JAGTTH010006865.1:0-13754 GCA_022606485.1 Agraylea sexmaculata | reverse complement strand
TATATATACTACTAATGAGAATTAAGAGAGAATAATTTTATATTCTCTCTATATTTTATAGTCCCACTTAATGGGTTAAATAATTATTGAAAACATTTTTTGACGTTTCATACATACAATGTGTGGCTCAGTTCCATCCATGTGGATTATTTTTTGCATTTACGATATTATACGCTGGAGCAGGCGATGTTTGCATTTTAGTGAATACCGCTGTTATTCCCTGAGCTGTTACACTGATATGTATACATCCAGTTGTATGGCCTGTTGATATATCAGTACAAATGATTTAGTAATATAATGTGTTAATTAATTGTATATTTTGCAGGTGGATAATGAAGCACCGTTGAAGGAGGTGTGGTGGTCCAAGGTGATTGTGGCCAGGTGAGTGCTGCAAGGGCGTAGTCAGACCAGGATGTGTCTTCAGATAGAGAGCCATCATCACCATCATCACCATCATCACCATGACCTCGTTTGTAACCAACAACACACTAAGCAACCTAACACTACACTACACTACACTACAGTATTACTTTGTACATATATATATGCAAGATTATTTTATTAAGCATTTTGATTTTAAGCTAATTAAAGGTAACTCAGGATCACAACGAAGGGAATCATCAATAGTTAGTTATATTAGATATATTGTTATGAGATATGTTAACTAAAGCTTGGGGTAAAGACGGTAACAGAGTTGATTGCTGTACTTTTGATCGGTCTCGTCCAAGGCTCAGACGAGGCATTAACTAAGAAAAAACCTATCATAAGTGTAGCTAAGTAACTCTGCTATCGTATTTAAGGTGACGTATGCCTGGTAATCTATTAATTAGGGCCAGTTTCTTCAACCCGTGTTATATCTCGAGCTCGTGTCACTCGGAGATTTACGCGCCAAATGCGTTTCTTCAAGATGTAGCTCGTGCTACCAACTGTCAAATCCTGTTCACCGATATCTAAATCTCGTGCTAGTGTTATATTTTCCCCTCCATTCCAGTTTGGTGCCGAACCCGTCGCTTCGGCTCGATTCGCCTGTATGAAAGTTCTCTTGAATGCTTGCGATACACACATCGGAGCCTCTAGGACAGGAAGAAATGGAATATTTGTATATGACACGAGATTCGTACATCTCTTAGCATTCGATTTAACACGACTTGAAGAATCTGGCCCTTAAGAAAGTATATTGAATACGGCCTTTAGTTTGAATTTAGAATGTTTTAATTACCTGTATGTGTCCTTTTGTGAGCCTTGAGGTGTGAACTCTTAGTGTAGACCTTTTTGCAGCCATCAACATCACAGGTGTGTAATTTGCGCCGGATCCTAGACGATGCCGATGATGATGATGTCTCTTCCCCCCTGTTGTTGTTACTGACTCCTTCTGCGATGCTCAACGATGCTTGTGCACACTTCTTCTTGGTCCTGTTCTTCTGGTTGTCTATGATGTTCTCAATATCCTCTTTGGCTGCTGGTTTGGCAATGATTTCGGCGCCTATCTGGTCTTCGATGCTGGATTCAAGTTGTGTCTCTTCTGGCCGCGGAGAGCAAGGGGCGGACTTGCACAGCAATGGCGATGAAGGGGTTGACTTCTTGGGCGATATGACATTGTTATTGTTGTTGGTCACTGACGGGATTGACAATGGCAAGATTGTTCGAGGAGTGTACCTTAACAGCTGAGACCGCACACGGAATAACCTGAAAGGTGAGTCGATTAGTCAATCATCATCACAAGTCACAACACAAGGTTACCTTTGAGCTTCTGTGATAGTGTGGAGAGCCAAGAGGGCTGCTTGTTGCTGTAATAATACTGGCGATGTGGCAACACTGTTATCACTCCTCCCTGTTAATTCATAGTAATATAAGTAAATTTACAATTAAGATGCATGCAAGTGACAGATTCTTGCACGAGTATCAAGACGCTTGCAAGTAAATTTCATGCAAGTTCAGACGGAGTGGAGGGGGTCTATGTATGTAACATTGCCTACCGGTTTAGCTGACTTAGTGTCACTCGGCGATTTAAGCGCCAAATGCGTTTCTTCAAGATGTAGCTCGTGCTACCAACTGTCAAATCCTATATCGCCGATATTCCAGCGGATATTATAGCCAAATCTCGTGATAGTGTTATATTTCACCCGCTCGAGTCGCCTGTATGCAAGTTCTCCTGAATGCCTGCGATACACACTTCGGCTATAGCTTTGATACGGGCTGAAGAAACGGTATATTTATTTGTATATGACACGAGATTTGTACAATCTCTTGCCACGTAGCACACGATTTAACACGACTTGAAGAAACTGGCTCTTATGGCCGGTTTCTTCGCATAGCTTTAAACTCGTGAGCTATGTGACAAGAGATTTTACGAATTTTGAGACTTCCGTTTTTCCGATATACCCGATGTGTGTATAGCAGGTATTCCGGTGCACTTGCATACATCCGACTTGAGCCGAAGCGACGAGTTCGTCACGCAACTGGAATTGAGGGGGAAATATAGCACGAGCTTTATCTTTAGCACGCCGATATTAGCGAGTCAAGATTTGACAGTTCGTAACACGAGCTAAATCTCGAAGAAACGCATTTTGCGCGTAAATCGCCGAGTGACACTAGCTCAAGATTTAACACGCGTTGAAGAAACCGGTCTTTAAATTTAATCACCAGTTACGATACCAATCACAAATACTCAATTTATCAAGTTTACGACATTACTTTTATTATTAAAATGAAAGTTTTACACAATTAACAATTAGTCGAAAGGCCTTATTTTCATCATAAAAATGACAATGACATATAAACTTGCATGCAATCCACAGAACAGTTGTATGCATCTAAATTGCACCTGTATCAGATATTTAAAATATTTTAATCAATCTTATAAGGATTCTGCTGCACCGCGAATTCGGGTATTGGTGTAAACATTTCGGCGGACCATAGCTCCATATATTCAATAAAAAAAATCGACGACTTTCAAGCTGTTTAATAAATTATTTTTTTCCAGCATCACATCAAAGCTAGGGGGCGAAATTTCGAGTACCAATTTCAATTGTCAACTCGGTCTTACACGTACAACAAAATCAATTATTTAATTTAATATAATTGCCGCTTATGCTATGTTGATTACTCGATACTAACATTTGTGGACATACAACATTTGTCCTTTAACCCATCGATATATACATATACATATAGTTATAATGAATACAAATGTTGATCATCGCTGATTATGGAGACACTAGCACAGCAGCATCACAGTCACGACCTCAACCAACACCGTTCATTTTCAATAAGGTGACCATCATTGCGACTTGTTTATTATATATGTATGTATATATATATATATACCCATAAAGCGATCTCATGGTCATGAAATATTTCTTTGTTTATAACGATTATTACAATATATTTTTAGCCTACGAGGACGTAAATTAGTAACAAAGTATGATGAAAACATAATATATCGCACGAGTGGCTAAACGCGTGTTTAGTTCAAGTGGATCAAGTGGCCAAAAACATGAGTTACCTGTCAAACATTATACTGTAAACATCTCTCTTCATATCTTCAGTTATATTTCACAGTAAAATGGGTAAATGCATTGTTACTACATGTCATATGGACTCAAACATACACTCAAATACATCTAGCCTCACTTTTACCAAAGACTACAATATTATTGCGTTTTAATCATCAAAGTATTGTCACAACCACACTCAGTGGTCACTAGAAATGTGTTGAGTGAGGGAGACACACTTATGCCTTTATCGAATAGGAGAGAAGAGTGCAACAATACGGGTTTACACGAATTATTATAAAATTGTTAAATGTAGAGGAAATAAAAGTATGTAATGATGGGAATTAATGGACATTAATGTCGCAATGCACCGGGCCAACACCAAGGTTACGAATTTTTATAATAATATTTGCTAAATGTCACAATTTATGGTCACCGCATATAAAAGTCACACATGATGTTGCAAGCGGATCTTCTTTACTTTGTACTACAATATTATTTTATACGAATACTAAGTGTTGTAAATTATTTTATTATTATAAATCAGGTGAATTTACATGAAGCTTCAACGTATTAATTAATTATATGAATACATTGTACAAATAAAAAAAACGACGGGATTTTTAAGATAAATTATGTATTTTCAATGTTTTAATATCCTTAAAATATCCGTTTTGAGATTGTGGATTGTGTATTAATTATAATTGAATTAATTATTATTTTTTCGTATGGCAATACCAGATAATTTAATAACTACACACACATTAGGCTATTATATGTATACAGGGTGGACTTGAACTAACTGAGAATATTTTAGGGCGCAAATATAAGAAATAAAAAAAATATTATTACTAATAATTGTTAACTATTGAGTACTTCACAGAAACAGCTGATTCAAACTCGCCCTATAAATATTTTTAATTGAATATAATTTAAAAAAAATCACTTATTATTCTTGCGATACCCTACCACCCCCTAAAATATTCTCAGTTAATTCAAGTCCACCCTGTATACATATAATAGCCTAATGTGTGTGTTATTAATAAATTATCTTGTATTGCCACACGAAAAAATAATAATTAATACACAATCTACAATCTCAAAACGGATACATTAATGATATTAAATAGTGTAATACACTATTGATATTGTTAATTTAAAAAATTTCAAACCAGTTTGCAAAATTACGCACATAGCATTTAAAAACCTATAGATTCCTTATTTAATATATTTTACTTCACAGCAATCTCTGCATAATTGTGTACAATTGTAGAAAATATATTATTTTTTTATATTATCCATGTATTTTAAGCTTCCCAATTTGACCAATAATTGCTAAAAAAATTGTTTTCTCCATTAACAATAATTCAGATCTGAAGGGGTTGATATATTTTTTCACTTACTCTTGCCAACCCCTAAATAATTCTCAGTTAATTCAAGTCCACCCTGTATATTAAATTAAGAATGCATTCAAACAAACAGAACAAGATTAAAATAATGTATATTTTTAAAAAAAAATGTTAGAACATTAAAAATTAAAATGTGTATTTGGGATCTTTATTTACATATAATTATTTTAAATTCGCACGCCACTGTGCTAAAGGTCATTTAAGATATAATAATATTGTATTTACCATGACAATGATGATGACGATGCCTCACTTTGGGGCGGACGCTCAGGTCAACGGGCTCCTGTTGTTCAGGGGGGCCACTGGCCTGTATTATATCATAAATATTATTAATTACCATTATATTATTAATTAATATTATAATAATTACCTCTCTAGTGGAAGGCAGCATTGCTCCACCCCCCTTCCCTCGCCCGAGCTCACACCCATCCTGAAAATAAATAAATATCATTAAATATACTTGCATAATATCGAAGAACCCCCCTTAATTATTTTATAATAAATTCAAACTGTGTAATTATTTTCTTCAAAGAATTTGCTTAAACAAAATATTGTTTAAATAATTTGAATTTGGAATTGTAATGCGCTTATATAATATTTTTTAAAACAAATAACTACTTGAAATTATAATAAACTTAATAAATAACTATGTGGCTACATTTTTTAATACTAATTAAATACATAATAATTATAATTAAATACTACAATGAATGTCTAAAAGCGCGTCCATCGGTTACGAATTCTCTAGAAATAATTCATTAATTTGTAGAGTATATGTCACAAATAACTATCTGGCTACAGTAATAATATATTGTATTTTAAATAAAATATGAAATTAGCAATCAAATCTTGCAATAAATGTCAAAAAGCACTTGCATCGGTTACAAATTATGTATGGAGCAATTAAAATAATTCATTAATTTGTAGAGTAAATGTCACACATAATCAGACGATAATTGAAATTACAGCCGTTTGGGGTAAGTTAGTTTGACATTTACTCTGCATATTATTTAAACGAATAATTTTGGAATAAACTATCGGGTTTTTTTAAAATATAAATTAATAAAAACTGTCAGATAAAGTCTTTAAGATATTATTAATAGTACATAAAATTATTTGACAACGAAATTGCTCCATACATAATTCGTAACCAGTAGACGCGCTTTTTCAACATTCATCGCAAGATTTTAATGCTAATTGTTAAAATATTTTAATATAATTAGTTAAATATATTAATATTCTAGCCAGATAGTACTTATTTATTTATATATACATATATTATTATATCATATTGCAGTACCACTAGAGCATTACGGGGGATCCCAAGTCGCAGTCATGATAACGCAGTACTTTATTTATTTTAATATTAAGTTTAATATAATTAAAAGCGGTTATAGGTTGAAAAAATATTTTTGCATTCACAACATAAGATTTAATAATTGTTTATAAAATATAAAGGGTGCGAAAATAAGGAATTAAAATAAAATAATTAGTTCTTAATAGATGATGTATTTAACAGACATGAGGCAACCGCTACTGCGTATTTGACAGAAAAACCTGATTCCAAAACAACGAAAGATTTTTAATTAGTAATAATAAAGAAATCACATCTCCTTGCGATATCCTTCACCCCCTTAAATATTCTCAGGTAATTCAATAATAATATTATTAATAATGCTTTTGGAATCGAGTTTGGGCCACCATCTTGGAATCAGCTGTTTTTGTGAAACCCTCTTTAGTGGCCGCGTGTGTATTGTGTCTGTAAAATACGAATTAAGTAATATATTTTTTTAAATATTTGATTTTTTTCGCTTATACTTATGATAACCTTCCCCAAATGTGCGCGTAATTAATAAATGATCTGGTGTTGCCACACAAAAAAATAATAATTAATTTATTCATATCTACAATCTCAAAGCGGATATTTAAATAGTGCATAATAAAATATTAAAAATACCCTATAAATATGTAATCTATGTTATATGTATGTCTGTACGGATCAATCAGTGTTATTAGATGGAAGAATAATATTTTATATAATTATTTTATTACAATTAATACATATATAAAATCTCGAAACGTGTATTTTAATGATAATAATATTAAATTAATTCCAAAATAATATTAGAGATATTATTTAATAATGCATAATAAATGACTCAATTCTCAAAAAACAATATTTATCGGGAGACTCGCTTTTGACATATGAAAATCGTATTAAATTATTTTATTTATACTTTTTTTTACTTTGAAAATTAAAACATGTTCTGAATGAAAAAATAAACAACTTATAACCGTCCTATTAAAAAAAAAACCAGCAGAACATCAAAAAAAATTAACAAATTGAAAATTTCAATTAAAATTACCCTAGTAAATACACAATTTAACTTAAAAATCCCTTAGTTTTTCATTTGTTTATTTAATTAATGAATATCTCAACTATATTTATTTCCAACAATCGCTCACAGGACACCCAATTTAATTATTATTTTATAAAATCCTAAGTAGGCCAGACAATTGGATGTAAGAAAATCATGTTTCGCCATCTTGATATTTATCATCCACTTGTCCGGCCTTCTAATATAGGTGGTGTTAAATACATAATATAATATTATTTTAGTCGAGTTTATCCGAAGCAGCGTGTAGTGCATAAAGGCTTATGACAGAAACAGATGTTGTATAGTTTTCTTGGAATACTTGAAGTACTTACTCTTAGTACTGTTACTATTACATACTTTGGTGCCCGTGTAACTACCATATACTATTATACTTATTTATATTTATATCATTTAACATTTATTATAAATAATTTATATAATTGTCTAAGGTCCCTCAACCATCAGTGTTACCAGATGGAAGAATAATATTTCATAAAATTATTTTACTACAATTAATACATATCCAAAATCTCGAAACGGCTATTTTAATGATAATAATATAAAATAAACAGAGTCGCTATATGTACAAAAAATAGTCCTAGATGTACAAGCATTAAAAGTCTTTATGGAACTGAGCCACATATTAATAATCGAATATAATATTTGGTGGTGAGACTGGATTTATATTTGTTGATTATTGAAGATATGCGAAAATAGTCCTTAATATGTATGACATGTGGTACTGGTTCATCGCAAATTCGTTTGCCGTCCGTATGTTTACTATATGTATGAAACGTCAAAAAATGTTGCTTTTCAATCATTATTTAACTTATTAAATGGGACTTTTTCTAAATATATTAACAAATTGGAAATTTGAATTAAAATAACCCTAGTATGTAAAAGTTCCTTAAGGGATATTGCGACACTCACATTAACATGACTCTTTGTTTATAGAAGAACGGCTGAGATTGGTCATACAGCAAAAATATTTAACATATTATTTTACGGTATCACGAATCAGAATCAGCTGTGTGCAGTAAGATTTATATTATATGGCATGGGGTGAATAGAGACAGTTTTTGAAATTAATGTATTCTTTAAGTCATTCATTAAACTATAAAAATACTTTATGCATAAAAATTGGACGAAATAAATATAAAAAATAATGGATTATTTAAATATTTTATCAATTCAATTCTCAGCACAGTTTATTCAATAAAATTAAATTGAATTTCTTACATTATATAAAGAAGATTTGAATATTTTAATGTTTGTGAAACACTTCATTAAAAATATATAATATTTTGCAGGGTATTTTTTTAGACAATTGGTGAGTCGTGTGTGTACGAATAGACTAGAGCTTGGTAGTACATATTTTTAGTAGTAGTTGGGGTTATTATTAAAAAAAATGTTATTTTCCACAACCAATTACGGGGAATTACGGCCGTATTCAATATAATTGTGTAATGAGTCGTGCTAGAGCTGACAGTATACAAATAGAGCTTGGTAGAATTGTTGTACACGCACACGCACCGCACGCACACACTCGCATTACACTATTATATTGAATACGGCCGCTAAATCCAAACATTGTTTATTTTTGTCAATATTCCTGACAAGCCGTGCTTGATCTCACTTAACTAAAATTTGTAACTAATCACAGCTGTTTGCGGTAAATTAATTCGCCTCTTTTGCGTGTATCATTACAATATTATATCGAATATGACCGATATTTTTCTAAATATTTATAAATTCAATGGATGATTTACATGACCAAAAATTCAATGGAATAAGGGTGTATACTGAAATTGTCAGTTAATTAATTACAAAAGTAATTTTACGGAAAAAGGGCGTATCCGTCAATTGTATTACAAGTAGCATCATAGTATTATTACTATAATAATTTGTAGATACGTATTTGTGTTATTTTTTTCGCCATGTATGGAAATGTGAGGAGAAGCAGAGATCTGATATAATATTAGAAGTGGAGCAACTTTGTGGATAATATGGAGAAGCCGCTGCTGATGCTGATGATGATGATGATGGTGATAGTCCACGTTCACATTAGAATGTGTTTTTAGATGTTGGACAGCAATAAATAGCCTTAGGCCAGTGTTATTTATGTGGGAACTAGACCAATAATAATATAACTAACACTTAACATTCGATTATTGTAAAGAACGGTAGCTGCAAAAGTGACACTTTATATCGATAATACATTAATAATAGTTGAGATAATACCTAGTTTATTTACGCTAATAATAATAAGCCGCTAGCTTTCAAAATACAAGATGTTTACAGGATACTCAAAATTTGTAAAACGCTTCATTAAAAAATATATACGACGAATATATTTATTATAGATTTTTAAGGCTATTAAAAAATCGGGTTGAAATTAAATTTTTGTATAGAGTAGTCTCGATAATTAGACATTTTAGGAAGCGCCTGGCAGTGCATAAACCCCCCTACCCTTCCCCAAGACATCGCTAATGTGGGAAAAAATATTTGACAATGTACAATGTAAAATACAGACACAATAAAAGTTTCTTTTCCCCTTTTCACTATTTTTCACTATTTTTATGATATTCGATAATCCGGACATTATCGCTAATCCGCCAGTAAAAAATATAAGCACGAAGAAGTTTGAAATTAAAAAAATACAATGTTTCTTTTAAAATCGTATTGATTCATAAAATGTTGGGTATAGAATAGCAAATTGGGGTAAACTGCATTTTTTTCTGGTGTTGCCACACGAAAAAGTAATAATTAATTTATTCATATGTACAATCTCAAAACGGATATTTTAATGATATTAAATAGTGCATAATAAAACATTAAAAATACCCTATAAATACACAATCATTATCTAAGGTGTGTGTATGTTATATGTCTGTACGGATCAATCAACCATCAATGATTATATTAAAATTGCTTAAAAATCTTATTGATTAATAAAATGTTAGGTATAGAATAACAAATAGGGGTAAAATGCGCTAATTGCATTTTTTAAGTCTATGATTTATGCCAATAAGTTCACAATAACTCAAAACATATAGCAAAATAGAAACGTGGTGCCCAATTACCCCCATTTGCTATTATAATAATAAAAATATTTTTGTATTATATAAAAATCAGATCTTTTATAAATCTACAATATGAACGCAACATCATATACAGATATATATATAATTGTTGAACGTGTGTGTATGTTGTATGTCTGTCTGCACGGATCCCTCAATTATCAGTGTTACCAGATGGATAAATAATATTTTATATAATTATTTTATTATAATTATTAATACATATATATATAAATTCTTGAAACGGGTATTTTAATGATAATAATATTAGAATAATTTCAAAATAATATTAGAGATAGATTTTTAAATAATGTGATGAGTGTTGTCATCATATGAAAACTGTATTAAATCAATTTTTTTTTTATTAAAATTGACCTGGTCATATTATAATTTTGCAGGATGACCAATCACAGCCGTTAGCTGTAAATTGTCTCGCCTGTGCACATATATATATATATATATATATATATATATATATATATATATATAGTTATATAGTTATATATATATATATATATATATATATATATATATATATATATATATATATATCTCCCAGTTAGTGATTTATCGGATGCTCTGTTTTTCCTTTCTATACATATAAAGTGCAGCGGTGATATAATAGTATGTCCAATTTAAGATAGTAGTCGTGACGACTATAACTACTAGCATGACTACTATAACTACAGCTATAACTACACTATTATACTACAGTATCATCCTGATCCCTTCACTCTCCCACGCTCTTGTATTATCAACACTTCTATTTTATTCACTCACTGTTTCAATTATTATATTATATTGAATAAATAAATAAACATTAAAATTGAGAGGCTGGATGGAATAAGGGCGTATACTGAAATTGACCGTTCCTGGATATTCGAGTCTTTATTATAAAACAATTTTTTGAGATTATTTACATTAGTCAAAGTACAGAAAAAATGCGTATTTCGCCATTCACCCTTATTGCACTCAATACTTAAATTGATTTTATTACAAAAATATAGGATTTTTCAATGATTTTATGAGTATATTATATTTTTATTAAAAGCGCTTATTTCAAGTTCGGCTATTGATGTTAACATTACGGCGGGTCATGGCTACATAAGTCTATTACAAGACGTATGTATTATAATAAATTATTTAAAAAATCAATGAATGCATTTTTTATACATTTTTTGTGATGTTGTTGCCATATTATTAAAAAAAACTTATAGTATAATACCATTTAATTGGGGTGAATAGAGACAAGGTTTATAAAGAAACTTTGTAAAAGATTCATTTATATTTATTTAATTTATACATTTCGACGGGTTAATCAGCAAACGTGATAAATCCACTTTTTTTAATTTATTGTGTTAAAGGTTTTTTTCCTACTACTACGCAAATATTATTAAAAATCAAAGTAAATATTAAATTTTTAGGATAATTAAACATTTTTATGATATGCTCTTGCAGAATTTTATTTAATGGATGTATTACGTTTGCGGATTAATACATTCCATACTTAATCCGATTTAATGAACGAACTAAATATCTGGCTACATTATTAATATAGTTTACTTGAAATCAAATAAGTAATTAGCAAACAAATCTTGCGATGAATTTTAAAAAATCGCGTCCACCGGTTACGAATTATAGTATGTATATGGGGCATTTTTTTACAGCATTTATTATAAATTCAAATATAAATGGAGAGTGTTGTTCGCAATGTGCGCCAACTACAAAGACTATGTATGCATGATTGTAGAGTAGAGTGATGATGATAATAATGCTCCACTTTAGTCAGTACAGTAAGTACTATGGAAAGGTAAACAATATATTTTATTACAATACAATAAACTGTCCAGCAGGTAAATAAAGGTGGATGAACCAATCACACTTTATTTTATTTATTTGAGAAGGTTTTAACTATTACTAGTTACACAGCTCACCGACTTAATAATCAGTATTTACCTTACAATACAAGAAATCAGAGTAAACCTGGATCAAGACGATCGATTGGGATTCTTTTAATATTATTCCCGATCTCCCAGAAGTAATAACCGATCAAATCAATTATTTTATTACTTGAGCGGGATTTGAACCCATGGCCACAGTATTTGTAGCCATGTGCCTTAATAATAGGTTTAATACAGGAAGAATTGATGTTTGATAATTTGGAATTATTTATTAGTCTTTTATTCGTTTATTTTCAGGTATTTTTGCAAACTGTATTATGCACATTAACTAACAAAATGTGGACGTATAACATTTGTTCTCTTGACCATCGATATAGAGGTTGTGAACTGTTTTTTTTTTATTTTATGTATTAGAATAGATTGGGGTGAATAGTAACAGTTTAAAATTATACTTCACAAGGAGACATTTATAATTTATATAAAAAAACTACACATTTTCCTTTACACACTTTTAATTTACATACAATTGTTTATTGAAATTTCAATACAGAATGTAATTCAATTTAAACGGTGACTAATTAAATTAATTATTAAGAAACTCTCACACAAATTATTATTATTAACAGCTATAAAATATTACGACTGTGAGATTGGGATTAATATTAATTAAATCTTGATCGATTGTCTTGATCCAGGTTTACTCTGATTTCCTGTATTGTAAGATAAATATAGTGTAATGCCAGGTAACTCATGTTTTTGACCACATGATCCACTTGAACTAACCACGCATTTAGCCACTAATGCGATGTCTTATGTTTATATTTATGATGTACATATAAAGAAATAGTATATATAATTTTCTACGATGTGTGTACAGTTTCCTCAACCAGTGTTACCAGATGGGAAAATAATATTTTATATAATTATTTTATTACAGTAAATACATATCTCAAATCTCGAAACGGTTATTTCAATGATAATAATATTAAGTTAATTTCAAAATAATATTTGAGATATTTAATAATGCATAGTAAATGATAATTCTCAAAAAACAGTATTTATCGGGAAACTCGCTTTTTAAATATTGTGATGAGTGTTGAATCGAGTGATGAGTGTTGAATTGAAGTGAGTGAGTGAATCATATAAAAACCGCGTTAAATTATTTTATTAATAATTATTTTAATTAAAAAATTCAAACTTCTTTCGAATGAAAAAACAAACAACGTATTAAAAACAAAACAGAGCATTTTAAAATATTAAATAATTTCAAAATATTTTTAGATGTATTTAATTTGATAATGCATAACAATTCTACATTTTTATACTTCATTTTTAAAATCAAATTTTTTTTCTAATTGTTAAAAAAACACTTTAAAGCAAAAATTAAATAAAAACTCAAAGATAAACTTCCTATTAAAAAACCAAGCAGAAAATAAAAAAACATTAACCAATTGAAAATTGCAATTAAAATTACCCTATGCCCCTGGATATA
>JAGTTH010006863.1:0-72534 GCA_022606485.1 Agraylea sexmaculata | reverse complement strand
TGTCTTATGATTGGGTTAGTCGGGAAGTTAGTCATTTTAGTGTAATGTTTTTTTACTCAAATCTGCGATATTTGCTCTGATCATTTTTAACTAAATGTCCTCGTGGACTTTTTTAAGAAATGTGCCAGGTTCAAGATCTAAGGCCATCTTAAGATTCTTGTTTTGGACAATTTGAATTTTATTGATATGGATTTGTGCCACAGTAGACCAAGCTGGGCATCCATACAAGAGAATCGGTCTGATAATTGATTTATAAAGAAGTAGCTTATTCTTGGGTGACAGCTGACTACGCCTGTTAATAAGTGGATATAAGGTGTTAATAGCCAGGTTGCTCTTGTCCACAGCATATTTCACATGCTTGGACCAGTTCAACTTGGAGTCTAGGATAACTCCAAAATACTTGACTTCTTTGAGCCAAGGAATTTGTTCGTTATTGATACTAAGAGGGGGGATGTGGGATCGCTTTCTTTTGTTAGTAAATATTATTGCTTCAGTTTTACTCTCGTTGAGTTTTATTTTCCAGCGAGAGTAATACTGTGTTAGTAGGTCTACAGATGCTTGGAGGCGTCTGGCATGAATTGTGTCTAATCTGTAAGCTGATGTGAATATAGCGGTGTCATCCGCGTAAAGAGCTAAGGAGCACTTACGAGGAATAGGGATGTCATGGATGAAGAGATTGAAAAGATAAGGAGCGATAATACTTCCTTGCGGAACTCCCGCAAGGATTGGATGCTGTACAGATTTAACATTGTTAATATCTACTGAGAATTTTCTGTTAGTAAGATAAGATTGACTAACTTTGGTGAGATATGGTGGAGTGTTAGTGTTAATTAGTTTGTGAATGATACCATCAAACCAGACTACATCAAAAGCTTTGGCAAAGTCCAGGAAAATCATTCCCGTACTTTTTTTATTATTAAAATTTCCTCTAACATGCTGTGAGATTCTTGTTGGTTGTGAAGTGGTACAATGGCCCGGTCTAAATCCGAATTGTTCATTAGGAATGACGCAATCCAGAGGTTTTCGCAGGCGGGTTAATATGACTTTCTCTAAGATTTTACTCATGCAGGGGAGGAGACTGATAGGACGATAGCTACTGGGAAGGGATTTGTCTTTACCAGGTTTAAATATAGGGACTACTTTGGCTGCTTTTCAATTATCTGGAAAATATCCAAGAATAAGACACGAGTTAAATATTTTAACCAAACAATCAAGAGCCTTTTGTGGTAAGTGTTTAATAAGAGTGTTATTAATGTTGTCGTGTCCTGGTGATTTTTTATGTTTTGAGTTTTGAATAATATCAGAGATTTCAGAAAGAGTTACCTCGTTAATCTCACATTCAGAATAGTTGTGAAGATTCCTAATTGACTTAGTAACTGCTTGTTCTGTGAGACTATCTGTAGTGTCATTATGTGTCAATGTGTGTGCTTTAACGAATGTTTCAGCGATGAGATCAACTTTCTCCTGAGCCTTGTAAATAATTTTATTACAGTCTTCGCTCCTGAGCGGAGGGATAAAGGATGTTTTCCTAGTCATCGACTTACACATCTGCCAAAGTGAGTTATTTTGTGTTTTGAGAGACCTTATCTTCTGTTCCCAGGATTCATTTTTATGAATTTTAATTTTATATTTAATTTCTAAAATTAGCGCATTTATGACAGATTTGAGTTTACAATTTCTTTTCTTTCGCCACTGATTCATTAATCTATTTTTTACATGAATTAAGTCCACAATTTCAGATGGAAGTTTGTTCTTAAAAGTATTGTTAATGGTTTTAACAGGAATATATAAGGCAGCGGCGTTCTTAATAGAATCTGTGAGTGTAGTGATTGCATTGTCAACGTGAAATGTGTTGTTAGTGTCAAATTTAAGTGTAACGTTATTGTTAATATGAGTTTTGTAAGCGTTCCAATTAGCCGTCTCATAACTAAAGAAGGTTTTTTGGGTGATTTTGTAATTTCCGCCAATGTTAAATACAATAGGGAGATGATCGGAGGAAAGTGACTGTATAACGTCAACTTCGGTGAGAGAAGGACAACCCTTAACCACTGCAATATCAAGGATGGATGGATATCCTTTGGGTGGGAAATGCGTTGGACTTTCGGGGAAAAGGATACGAAAGTCTTTTTTATCACAATATTCTCTTAGTAAACGGCCATCCTTATTTCCGCGAATACAGTGCCAAAAGTGTTTTTACAATTAAGATCACCAGCAATTATAACATCCTTACCGAGAGACATAATTTTGTGGATATCATCTTGACAATTTTCTATTTTGGGTGGCTTATAAACCGAGGCAATAATGTGAGTTTTATTATTAATAGATACACTAATTGCTATTACTTCAATTGAGTTAGTTTTACGAATTACAACTTTCGAATGACATATAGAGACTTTCATCACGATTAAAACACCACCGCCTGTTTTGCAAACTCGATCGTTGCGATGTATTACAAAACCTGGTCTTCTCAGAATTATATTTGTATTAAGAAACGTTTCACTTATCAATGCAATGTCAACACTTTCTCTTAACATAAAGTCAATCATTTCGTCGAATTTATTTGAAATTCCCCGGGAATTCCAAGCAACAATCTTAATATTAGAACAGTGACTAACCTTAGACATTATCAAGCGCTGCGGCGAGCTCCATGATGAGATATATCCTTTCATTCTTTGTCTGACATGTCTTTAGCTTCCGCTGAAGCTCTTGAACCTTCAATACAAGAGTCATCAGGTCTCCTATCGGCATATCAGCGCTAGAGATTGGGGCGGTAATGTTCTTCGCAGTAGATGTGTTGGTGGGACCTTGGGCAATCTGTGCCCATGACAGGTCAGTCACGTGATGAGATGTGGACGGGGAGATGACCTGGGCGGCCATTGGTCCACGAGCAACCTGGGACCAGGAGCGTCCGTTGACGATGTTCGGGGGCGGCACTGGTGCACGCTGGGTGGCCAGTCTCGCAGCTGGCAGCTTGGGGGTAGATCTTAATTTGATCTGCTTCTGTCTGTCAGGGCAATCTTTGTAATTTGCAGTGTGGTCCCCTCCGCAATTGCAACATCTTGCGGGGGAAGTGGCATCCTTTATGCATGTGGAAGTCTGGTGATCGCCGCCACATTTCACGCATTTGAATGCGTTGTTGCAGTTGGATGCTGCGTGTCCCCACTGTTGACAACGGAAACATTGCGTGATAGAATTTCTCCCAAGAGAGTATTTTTCAATTGTCACTCTACAGTGACAGATATTAGTTGTGTTTTTGAAGTCACTCATATTTGTCTCATTGCTGAGATTTATTAAATATAGGGGTGACTTCGTAATGGAGCCATTTTTTCCTTTCATTAGGAACACGTCTATTATTTTAAATCCTTTGTCGCTAAGGTCCTGCTTGATTTCCTCTACAGGAAGCAGAGGCAGGCCTCGTATGACAGATTTTTAGGTCTGTCACATTCTAACGTAAAGGAGAAAAATTCCTTGTTTAATGATTTCAGGCCCGCTTTAAGGGCTCTGAAATCAGTGATATTGCTGGTTTGGACTCTGACTTGTCCGTTTGGTTTATAATGTAGTTGGAATTTATTGATGAATTTCTTGACAATCGTCAAGTTTTCACCGTGCCCTGAAGATTTGAGATATAACGGGGGAGGTTTTTGACATCCTTATCGGATGACAAAATTACCTCCCCCAGCGACTTAAATTGGTTTTGTTTTGGAATGGAAGTAGGAGTAGTAGGTCTTGGACGTTTGATCGGGTTCTTTGGTAAAAGAAACCCATCGATCGTCGTTTGAGCCATTACGTTTACGAGTTAACTAATGAGTGATATGTTAATGAATGATATGTTACTATGATAAGGAGCGATGGTACCTGATAATAATGGTGAAGTGGATTTTGGCGGCGTTGCGGCAAACTCGTTATCAGGAGAGGTCGCAGGGCGGCAGACCGGTTTGGTAGTTGCGACACTTGTGTACTTGACACTTTCGAATTTGCTTAACCATGCAAGGAGCACTTCAATATACGTGTGTACAAGACGGCTGTCTGGACGTAACTGATGAGTACTAGTAGTAATTACATAAATTTTACATTTTTAATAAAATTATGATAATATAATTGTTCCAAGACCACTATATTTTGAATGTACATAGTATAGTTACCTAACCTAATCTCGTATTTAGCCACTCGTGCGATATCTTATGTTTATATCTATGATTTAGCATAATTCATAAGCAATGTAATGGTACATCTATACATTCGCGAGAATTCAATCTAATATTGTTAAATAATATTAATACTCGCAATATTATGCATTACGCAAATCCGATTATCGCTGTATAAAACATTTGATTTCATTTAGTAACAATTCACTACACAGTCGATGAATCAAGTCAAATGTTGAAGAAAGGGTCATCCACATTTTCGCTATTTGTCTACATCCGCGAGTGTTTATATGTAGCATTAGACTTGTGTTGATTATTGATAAAAAATCGAGTTAACTAATTAAGAGAGGAATATGCACCCATATTGTAATATAAATGAGAATAATAAAGAGGAACGAGTATGCTTTTGTACATTTTGTTTTTAATGAAAACTTACAAATTCAACGAGAATATCAATTGTGTGGGTAAGTACTAAAGTATTATAGGTTTATTATGAATATAATAGTAGGTATGGTCCAAAAGGCTCACCTTATGAATGAAACTAATCACAAACGCTATGAAAAGCCTCTTCACCTCAGTGCGCCTTTAATTTGTGATGAATATGAAAACCTTCTGAATAATCTTTCCTACACACACCGCCCTGTTATTGTTCCATGCTTTATTCACACAAAATGTTCATTTAGAATGATAATCATGCACTCCGTGGGAATATTTTAATGTAGTAGAAGTAATAGATTGAATATTAGACAACTTACAGATTATAGTGCACGTCTGCCATGTTAGGACGATGTCGTAGAGCTTCATGAAAGGCCATCTCTGCTTCGTGATATCTTCCCAATCCGCTTAGTACACTTCCTAAGTTTCCATAAGCTGTAACAATACAACAAAATATTATGTTCATAATCTATTTTCAAAAATCATACAACTTAAATGTATAGGTTTTAATAAATTTTCTATAGCATTAGTAGGATTATTGTATTATTGTAGTACAATACTGTATTGAATATATAAATATATATATATATATATATATATATATATATATATATATATATATATATATATATATATATATATATATATATATATATATATATATATATATATATATATATAACCTAACCTAACTTCAAAAAAATTAAAAGATTTTATGTAATTCCAATACGATCATAAAAAATATACTAAAAAAATGCCTAAGATTTTTTCCGTATAAAAAAATAATTTAATGATAATAAAAACATTTATTATGACATCTTGAGAATCTGCGGTTTTATTAATGGGGGGAAATATATGTTGTCATAATAGAATACAATAAACAAGTATGAGATAATTATTTTAAGTTCAATAAAATACATGTTGTACCTATATGGGAAATTTTTTCAATCTTATGAAACGGAGTTTGGTTTGCAAAATATTCATACAATTTATTAATACACTTTAAACTTCCTATAAACAGTCTCGTAATAAATAGTAAATTTATTTATTTAAAATAAAAATTCAATAATTCATTATTTTAACCTATGTATTGCCAAAGAGTTCAAAAATTACTATCAATGAAAGATGGGTTCGAATCGGTAGTTATAAAAAAATAATTAAAATATAATCAGCTTACTATTTTATATTGTTGATAGTGTTAACGTCTGGGTGGAATGCCATAAATAAACTTTTTTTAACGTAGCTTTCACTTTATTTCATTTTCTAAGTTGCCTGAGTACACTTTCGACTACTATAAGTGTATTCCTCCTCAGATACTATTTTATATTTTTCATAATTTCTTACACCTTCACATTTTTTTATTATTTTCTCAGTGTGGGTAAATTTAATCAATACATATTGGTTACGGCAATTATGGATATATTAATGTGTGTTATACATATAAATATGGCGTAAAAGGATGTGTCCTTTGTGTTGAATGTTGGTAATGTGGTTGAAACGAGGGGCATAGACATTTGCGCCATTATGATTAATTGTCCTTACAAACAGTAGATAGTGTTGCAGTAAAACAGGACAATGGTGTTTACTAATTTATAGTCCAACACTGTGTAAGTGGTAACTCATAACAACCTGAAGCCTATTATTTATTACCCCCTTTACTGTTAATTGTCTCATTATATCTACAACATAAAAATCATATGTATTATAAGAGAAGAATATAATAGATAATATGTAGACTAATTAACCACAGATTTTATTTACAGAAATACTTTTCTGCATTAAAGTAAATATGATTTTGAATTTTAGACAGTGGACATTTAAAACTATTTAAGTCACTGAGTTTAAAAGCATTGCTATCTAATAGGTGAAATTTCAGACAAAGCGAACAAAGGCAGTGAAGGTGGAATATATTCGGGCAAAATTCAAAACAGCAATAGACAAGAAGGCCGTAAGTTGTTATCAGGAATGCGTGAAAGCTTTTAGGGTTGAGATGCACTTTATTGCGAACCCGAGACCCCGTCCAAAAGGTCAGTAATGGTTCACACATAAAGCAGGGAAACAACGGGGATCAACGAAGAAATGTAGTTATCAGATAACACCCAAAGCTTGCAGATAATAAATACATTTTCCACCCTTATTTTTCCATACCAATCTTAGGCTGAATGTAAAATATGATTATTTTATTTTATAATAAGAGTCTCTCGTAGGTTTATTTTTATATTGGTTTATGTATAATATAATATTTTTTTATATACACCCGGTGGAGTTTTTTGACAGGGTTTTTACAAACTAGATTTTTTTGACACAACGTGTTAATTCACCGTCTTTCGGTAATATTAACAATTACTAGTAACCTGTGTAACTAGTTAACCTAACCTAACCGCAATTACAATCCAAGAAATTAGAATAAACCTGGATCAAGACGATCTATCGGGATTTTATTAATATTTTTCCCGATCTGCCAGTCCTAAATCACCGATCAAATATTTTTTTTAAATCTATGATTAGAGTTTTTGTAGCGACGTGTCTTATCCCCTGAGCTATTAAAATATTTTTATATGAAAACTTATCCTCCAGAAAAAATATGTTGAATTGTATTTATACTTAAATACACTTGTGTGGTTACTTTTGTAAAACCCACTCGATACACTGATTTGGGCGGAACTCAAACCCACGTCCTTTGGATGTGCGCTCCGATGATCTTCTTCCAAACTATCGATTCAGAAAATTGGTTAGTTTGAATAATATATTAATATTGGATGTAAAAAATTCCAAGAATTCTTTAAAAAATTAGTGCATTTTCTAGAGTGTTGCGTTTTAATTGCATTGATTAATAAAGACTATCCGTAATTCAATTGAATTGTATTGTTGATTGGCAGTTTATAAGGGAATAGTGGTCATTTTGTAATAAAGCACGGAAGTTAGGCATAAATTCAAAACACAATGATTATATTGGCGAGAATCAAAAGTCGACGATCAAAGCAGGACCGTGATAATGAGGGAAATTCAGCTTTGGCTCAAGGGTCCCTTTCACTAGGAAGACTTCAAAGGGTCTCCCCATAACCGAGGCCAGAAATGAATTAATTCCTACCCCCGCTACCTTCAATGGAGCATTTTAACTGAGTGCCAAGAGACTATTCAAACAGAACCAAAAGAGTACAGAAAAATATTCAGCCCCGGTCAATTTGCATTTGCATTATGAAAAATAAACGATGATAAAAAACCACAATATACAGCTTCTATTACTACCCTGATTTATATTTTTTATATTTTAAGTAGTATATTAGTTTTCCCAGGAAGTTCTATATCTTCAGTGATCGGGCATAATAAGGTTCATTCAATATAAATTGATTATGTATATTTAAATATAACGCCACCAAAACAATAATGGATAATTATAAATAATAAATAAAATCATAATATTACAAGTAGATCGTATATTAATTATTAATATAATTTATTATTATTAATTTCGTGCATAAGTTTACTTCAAAATATTATTTCTTGAGATTTTTTTATGCTTTTTAAATAAAAACATCTGTAAAAATATTGTTACATTATTATATTGGTTATACTATAATACGAATTTCATTCAATAAATTATTTCTTAGGAGTAACTATACTGTTATTTGGGTTTATGAACAATTATATATTTAAAGTGTCCACTAAAAACTTTTTGGTGATTTTTGATGCAACACAATTAAAATACATAATATTGTGAAATTGATTTTGCGTACAATTTTGGACAACCCTATTTGACAGCGTCATCCGTGTTAATGAGTATTCAAATTGATTTGTTTTATTACAGAATGGCATAACGATGATTTACGAGGAAAATATACATTTTGATTATTTTCAAACGGATAATCGTTTGTCTGTAGATGAATTAATAAATTGTCATGTCACTCATTGTGATTGAAATATCTGTAATCGATTTTGTGCTATAAAAATTGATTCGAAGAGATGATATATTCGCAATTAATTCCCCGGAGACGCGGCGCGAGTGAAAATGTTTGGAAGTCTAATGCTGAAAGTTCGTCAAACACAATTTGTGGAGCGATTACCGATGACAGAGAAGCTCTTCGACAACTTCCTGATAATTCGTTAACTTTTCTTATATTCCTATAGCCAGAGCTCCTTCATATCGAATCTTCTTGGCTATTTCTCTTCGATGAACTTAGCTAATCTGGACGAATCACGAGTGGATTTTTCTCTCAACGCCTGAATTTAGATTAAGACTTTTTACTAGTCACAAAATACGATCTCTTATATAAAAATACAAGATTAACTTATACAATCACATTAAAAAAATCTTTGTAATTAAATTGAATGAATGAATGATGATGATGATGTTTGCATATAATTTAATGATGGTTATACTAATTTGTACTGAATTATTATAGATTTTTTTATATTCATGGGAGAAAATAAAAAAAGTTGAATGTGGCCGAATACTGGATGCATGGACATATTTCAAAGAAATTAATTTAATTTTTTTAAATTATTATATTGCACTGTTAATATCCGGAAATTGTAATTTTAATGTATTAAAATTGAATAAAAATGTAACCCGTGTAATATTAATAAAAACCTGATCTATCGTCTCAATCTAGGTTTACTCTGATTTCCTGGATTGTAAGGTAAATAATTAGGTGATTATTAAGTCGGGCAGAGCCGCTCTGTCGGTGACCTGTGTAACTAGTAATAGTTAAGATCACCGACAGACAATTAACAACTTTGTGTGAAAAAGACACCCTCTCAAAAAGACCCTTTCTAAAAATAAAAAAGCTCCTCGGAGCGTAAATAAATAAATAAAGTCTAAAACCGATGATTTATTGTATTATCAATCATGGAACATTTAATTCATACTCAATAAAGAGATGATAGTATAATGCAGTAATATTTTAGATAAATTTAGTAGATATTGAATAAAGCTTTTATAGTTTATGCGTATAGTAATAATATGTATAGTGCAAATGTCAAAGAGAGACTGAGTCACAAACAGTCATATATAAGTTTAGCTTGGTGTAGAGCTCAAGGATTCACTATCGGATTTAGGAGTCTTAGTACAGAGGCAATATGCATCCCTTTCTGATGGATTCACTCATCCCTTTAAAGCCTTTGCGAATGAATAAATAAATTACACTCAACATTACAAATGTGACTTTCAAATACTATGATCTTTATTTAAATATATTATATATACACACGACTTAATGATTATTAAGGTATCATAAGAGAAATCAGTTAAAATATTTAAGCGATGAAAATATATATTTGAATACAGTTGAAAACAACAAGCGAGGACACTTGTAAATTATATGAGTTGAAATATTGTATCGAATATAAAAGTTTCAGAATCAACAAAAACAGATAAGATACGAGCAAAAACATAAAGAGTGCAAAAGTTGGAGCGAAACGCTTTGAATTATTTATAGGCGTTCATTATTTAGAGACAGGGGAGACAAAAGGGAAAGAAGAGAAAAGTGTAAAATAGGTGTCGAGTGCCAAAAGTTGGCAGCCAATTGTCGAATATTCACAAAGATAAATTAGACTGCGAACTATATTGTATTATATCAACAAAAGGTTAAGTTCTCATAAATTATGTACAAGGTTTAGGGAGGAGAAAATCCGGAGACGCGACAACTCGAGGTTAAGGAGGTTGCCATATACTATTTTTAACCACCTTTTACTAGTATCAATTTTATTTATAGGTACAACAGATCTTAATTATTTTATTTTATTTCAATTTAGCTCGTTGTAGAACTTAATAATTGGGATTGTTTTGCATAACTATTCCTCACAATTAAATCATAATAAAAAAATCTTGACTAATCCCATAATGTCAATAAAGTTTTTCTTTAAACATTTTCATGTTCTCATGTTCATTTTCTTCCTTTCTTCTTTTCCATGTATCGACGAGACTGCAGTGTCATTCTGTTGTGGCAGCTTGGGTTAACATCCTGTAATGCTGTTGGTATCCCAGATATTATATAAATTTTACTATCAATGAACTTCTAAAAAGAATACATTACAGTTCAGAATATTTTTTATATATTTTATAATCTCTTTATTTATATTTTCACCTTAAAACAGTTTTATATCCAGGTAATATGCCGGGGTTCTATTCCAAAAAACACCGGCGTAAAACGAAAAAAAAAATTGTGGACGATATAAGACTAGTTTCTGAGTAGAATAAGTATATATTGCCTTAATCACGGATTTCCTATGCCATTTTCTAATAGTATTATTGTTGTTTTTGAAAGTTTATTTATTGAAAATAGCAAATAAATTAAATAAAAATATTTTTATTAAAAGCAGCAACCAGTGTAATCGAACTGGCGTAGTACGGCGCGACGTCTACCTGTACTTTTTAATGTTTTATTATTATTAAGAGAAAACAGTCGTCTGCAATACCAGAGAACCTACACCTCTGATGGAGCTTTTTTGAGAGTGTTTTTAGACACAACAACGTGTTAATTGTCTGTCGGTGATCTTAACTATTACTAGTTACACAGGTCACCGACAGAGCGGCTCTGCTAGACTTAATAATCGCCTCAGTATTTTTACCTTACAGTCCAGGAAATTAGAGTAAGCCCGGATCAAGACGATCGATCGGGATTTTATGAATATTATTCTCGATCTCTGGTACTGGCTGGTACTTATTCTTATAAAGTAATATTATATCGAATATTAATGAAAATGTCAGTATAATATTTTTTTCCATATGATCTATAAGATGATAAATGTGAATAAAGAGTTTTAAGTAATGTATGAATTGATATACATAGTATCGTTGGTTTTGTATAATTTGTATGCAGAAAGGGTAGTGAGTCCGATGGTAGAATTGACCTCATTGTTCTTGAGAGGGATGCGATTTCCGAGTCACCTTTGAAATAATTGCGTCAAATAATAATTGTCGGTCGCAGAGGGGCAGTTAAGAACAATTAAGAGCGTCGCGGCGCTCCAAATGAAAATTCTGTCCTTCCGGCAACTGTGTGCAGTTTTGGGCATAATAATAGAAGTTGCAATGCACGGGACACCGCAAGCAATAACAATTATAGAGATTTTTGTAACTCGGCAATGGGCCCATTATTCTAAAGACGGGAAACAATTTTCTCTAACGCTCCTAATGGCGGAGCTCCGTAGTAAAGTATTAAAGGCCGCGCGTTATTTACGCTCGCCTGCGGCAGAAAAGAAAATTTAATTTGTCTGAGTGAGGAATTATTCGAATTGGAATACGAATATACGACTTTGTACAATTATATGTATAAAACTACATCTAGTCTACATCTACATCTACATCTACTCTCTATTGGGACGGAAGTTGTGTCTTTTGTTCTATGCTCTTTAAGACCACCCCACACCATCCCAACTTTTTTAATACTCGCTTACATTGATTCGGTTATACTTTCACGATGGGAAATATTTACAATTTTATTTGATACTAACATCACTTTAATTTGAGTAACAAAATAATTTATATTTATTCAAATATAAACACAATTATTAAATCAAAGGTGTGTGTGGTTAGCATAAAATAAAAGTATGATGACGATAAGGTTAAAATACAAATATATTTTTGTTAAGCAGTGGAATTTTTATTTGTTCGTTTTTAACATATAAATCGAATCTTATCACGAAAGGATCTTATTTTTGATTAATAAAAAAAAGATACTTAAGCTACATTGACGAGAAAATTTTATAAGTGCATAATTATTTTTGAGGTTTGTTATATTTTTAATTATTTAGTCAAACCTGTCAAAAAATAATATTTCATATATTCGTTACGTTATAATGATACGAATATTAATTAAACACTTTTTCCTGTTTTTCAGGACTATTATTTAACCTAAATCGAACCATAAATCGAGGTATTTTCTTCATATAAACTATATAAAGTAACTATTCAATTTTGGAGAAGTTTCTTCTGGTTTTTATTTATAAAAAAATATCTTATTATATTCATACACATTAAAATAATTGATAAGTATTGATTCTTACATAATAATTATAATGTTTAATTCAATTTACTAATAAATAATAAATAGTAAAATGTTTGGTTATAGATGAATGACGTCTTTATATTAGATATTAAGGTATTTTGTGGGAAATTTATATAAGTAGATTGAGACAAAATATAGTTTTTATTATGGGCGGCGGTGACATATTAGGGAAGTTTTATGGAACGTGAAAAAACAGAAGCAAGTTGGGTTATTATGTGTATGGGTTTAGCCTGAAGGAAAAGTTCCTTAATGTGGTGATGCCATCAGATGGGATGAGTAAAAGACGACGACAGTTTGTTGGCAAAACGTGCGTCCAAATAGTTAGCCTTTTGAACTTCTCCGCCCATTTCGTGTACAGTATAGAGCCTCCGTCACCAGTACGTCACTCATCCCATGCCATGCCATGGACGAAAACCTTATAATATTATTTACAAATATCTAAATTATAAATGTATATATATATATATATATATTTATATATATATAATTAATACTTATGAGTCTAATCAGTGATATTGGACAAAGTAACACGAAACAAACCGTGCTATTTTTTATAACGGTTTGTTTTTTTAGACGCAACAACGTGTTGATTACCTGTCGGTGATTTTAACCATTACTATTTCCACAGGTCACCGACTTAATATTCGGATCAGTATTTACTATAAAATCAAGGAAATCAGAGTAAATCTAGAAAAAGACGATCAATCGGTATTTTCTTAATATTATCGATTTTCTAGTCGTAATAACCGATCAAATCAATTAAAAAAAATACTTGAGGGGGATTTGATCCCATGACCACAGTATTTGTAGCCACACATCTTATCCCTGTATATTATTATCAGAATAGTCTCAATTTACTAGATGATTTATATTTTTAATTAACTTATTCTATATACAGGGTGGATTTGAACTAACTGAGAATATATTTCAAATATAAAAAAAAAAAAAAATATTTTAGTTTTTCTTTTTAAATAAAAATGTTAATTATTCATTCAAGGATAGTGTCCCAAACTTAAAATCCAGAGGTTCAAAAAAATTTTATTATTATTTTATAATACATTTTTTTTTAATATTTGTTTATCACTTGTTTCTTGCGATATCCTACAACCCCATAAAATATTATCAGTTAGTCTACCCTGTATAACTAAACCATCAGACTATTCTGTTTTCATAACTTTAAATTTCTAATATGGGTACTTTAAAATAATATTCAAAATATGATAAGAACTATATATTACGTGTTGAGACGAAAAGGGAAATTTGGGTTCGGGAATTTTATCTTCGGGGGCGTTTCACTTGTCACTTTATGGAGTTTTGGTGAAAGCTTGACGAAGGTTGTTCCCGTGAGAATGACTTCTAAACAACGTCAAAGCAAAAAAGAGAATGTGTTATCTATTTCCCATTGATCTGAAATACAAGTTTCTTCAAGTGTCTTTCACAATGTTATAAATGATTATCGTACATCTGTATTGTGAGTGAGTTCTGAGAAATTTCCGTACAGGTCAACGGACCAGATCGCGATACAAAAATAACTTAAATAGGCATAATATAATCTAAAGTTTATTAAAAAGAATTATTGCAAAGTTTTTTTTGTACGTTAAACAAGAAAGTTTATTCTTTAGTTGACTTTGAACGAGCTTAACGGTGTTTAAGTTTAGGCGTGTTTCAAATTTGGTCGGTTAACAAAATTTCGAGGAATTCAAATGTAATGATGTTCTTAAAGAGTTTCGTTTTCCCGTTGGAGATTCAAATTGAGGGTGGCTTTGTTGGAGATTATGGACGCAAGACTTAACTTAGCTTCGATGAAAAGCTTATACCAGTGACTTGACGGAAAAGACTGCGTCTGAATATTCTCGAAAACTTGCAATCTTTGATTGTTTATAGGATTAAGACAAATCCTTTTAAGCCCCACTTCAATTTTGCAGACGTCAAGAACAACTTTGCATCAAAGTCCTCATTAATTTACGATGTAATTTGGATTATGAACTCCGCAAAGACGCATTAACATATCATATTTCAACTTTTCAATTAGCTGATATCAAAATAATCATCCCTGGCATACCGAAAATGCCCAAATTCACAAGTTTAATAATACCGCCGATAATCAATTAGCTTAATATTAGGTTTCTTCGTATAAAGGTTTTTATTTTCTTCGTAAAAATTATATTTTAACTATGAGGTTTGTTAACTAAAAGATTTGAAATAGTTTGTAACAACAACCTTTAATACTGTAGTTTAACAAAAGGAATCTATATAAATCTCTACTTCACACAAACTGAGTTTATTATCAATAAGGTATTTTTTTCATGTTAGGAATTGGATTTTTATTTTTTCTCCATTATTTCTATAATCTAATATTATTACTGATGTAAAATTTAAATAAATATTCACTTGTTAGTTATATAATATACTCTGTTAACCTAAGTCTAATTCCTAAGATGTATTGTATTATCAATGAATGTATTAACTCATACCTAATAAAAAAAAAAGTAATATACAGAGTGAACTTCAAATAATAACGATTTTACGGAGTAGTGGGGTATCGCAAGAATAATTGAATAAAAATATTAAAAACATATTTAAAATAATATATTACTTAAAACATATATATGAATATGTACATATATAGTGCTTTTGGAAACGAATTTGGGCTTTTAGTGTGTCTGTTATGCGTAATTATTATTATTAATTATTTTTTAATTTTTAATTAATAATATTTTTTTATTTTCGCTTATATATGCGATAGCCTACCATCTTCTTAAAATAAACTCAGTTATTTCAAGTCCACCCTGTGTTATAATAAATTATGAATTATTCGTATTTATAGTTGGGTATTAGTTTGTTTCTAGGCCAATAGCGAAGTTTATAATAGAAATAAATATTTAAATTTTCTTTTGAACAACAAAAAATAGAATCAAATAAAAAGAATATAAGATTATATTATTATTGTGTATAATGTAGTAGGATATAAAAAAGATGGTAGTAGTTGCTGTATCAGCAAACAGGGAGTTAAGTCACGTATATGTAAATGCGAACGCGTGATTCTGTCGCTTCAAATTAAAGAAAGTCACATACACCCAAAGACCAACGACATATGTCGACAGAAGTGAAGCCTAATCGATTCTGACACCGACCCGTGAAATGCCTTACAATAATCTACATAATGTACAGATAATAAGGGGGAGAAGATGTAACTAAATATACCGGCCACGTAGTCCACATACATCTGCTTCATTGAATGACACTAATATTACAAATAAATGTTTCTTACGAAAAAAAACTTTGTAGAGATTTGTGGTCAACCAGGATGATATTTATGTGGAGGATTGTAAACCTGGTTGCCACAAACTATTGATTAAATTAAGCAAAAATCGAGTGAGCACAACCGCTCTATTTTGTGGTGAAAAGGGTCGATTGCCGATACATTTTTAACGAGACCACCTCTACTCTAATATAATTTACTATGAATGCTTCATTTAACATACAACTTAATATCAAATAAAAAAGAGATGAATACAAGAAATAATCCATTCATATTTTAAATAATATCATGACATTGAATTTTTGCACACAAATAATCGCAAGGCCTTGTGTGGGTATATTTAGAGACATAATTAAAATTTACGACAAAAAATAGGCACAACAGGAGTAATATACAAAAAAAACTCACTCACACGGCGATGTGGTACCGCAAAAGTTTTAATTATTCAGTCGGGTCGTATGTTTCCCACTCGAGCTCATAAAACTTGATGAAAAGCGTTGAAAATTTACGATATTGCTACCAAGAGAGAGAAAATGACTGAGAATATATATATACAAGCAACTCGAAATAAATAATAGAAAAACTTTTTTAAAGCACAATACTGAACCGCGCTTAAATTGAGCAACGTATGAGAATGGTGTGGAGAAATTAATTTATATAATATTATAATATTTTTTTTAGAATATTTCAATTTAAAATTATTATATTATATTTGTTGACACGTGAACGTTGGAATGTTGTAAGCGAGTTTCTGGAATATTACCCAAGAGATTACTTTACAGAATGTTTTGAATAACACTTTATAAATAAAGTAACAAAAAAATGGTTGCTGAATTGAATTTTATTACGCTTTTATTCTGACACGCACCGAATAGTATAAGATTTAGGTAACTCTAGAGACTCTAAATTCAATATTACCTATATTATTGTTGAAGAATTTTCCACAATAATTGTAAAATTACAATATTATTGTAGATTTGTATATCGATAAGTTACTTTGATGTCTTCGATGCTGCGGTACAGAAGCTAATGAAGACATTTCAGTCGATGTTCACGGAACTGCATACAACATCTCGCAAACTTCATCTTTCAAATGTCCTTAATTGATTGAGAACACTCACATGAACTAACAAACTGATGGAAGATAGGGTAAACTAGTGCAATAATTTCTAAGACTTAGCTCTTAGGCAGGATATTGATAATACACTATACAACTACAAAAGCTGAAACATTTAAATCATTTATATTATTGCCTCATAAATAAAACCTATTACAAATTGGTTTTCTGAATGATCCTGTAATTGCTTGTCCAATTAATTTCAATAAAAATAAATAATTTTGTTCTTGTGTTAATTTCCCATTGGTTCATTATTTGATAGTATATTACACAAACAATTTTTTAATATATATTATGTCTACTCAAGATTTTAAATGATTCAACTTTAAGCTTGTATCTAATAAATAAATTCTAAATTACGTTATTAAATTAAATGGTAAACGTTACAGTGTTTGAATTTTCATCAGTTATATACATAATATTTAAAGGCAGGTTAATAATTACATAATTTGGGTATTTTATAATTAGTATAAGTAAATATGGAATAACAATGAGAAAAAAATATGATCGAAGCTTAGTAGTCTTTGTGTAAAATTAGGTATTTGTATATTAAAATTATTTTAAATAAATTTATTTTCCGTTAATTAATTTTAAAGAGCTGTTTCTCTACTGAAAACGTTAATCCGATTATGCTTTGAAGTATGTATTTAGTAATTGCATAAAATTAATTAATTTAAAGATAAATTTACAATGAAATTTTAATGGTGCAGTTTTAAAAAATTCTTTGGTGTATAAAAATAAAGCAAAGGTTATTTTTTATTCTTAATTACATTAAGGTAGTGCATTGCAGTTATTTTCCACATCGTTTTTTTTTCTATTTCCATCAAAGCGAAACATTTTCCCGAGCATATATTAAATTCATATTCCTAGAACTGCGGTACAGAGTAATTTTTTGTCGTATGAAAAATGGATGATTTTTGTATGTTTGATTTATTAAATAATAATTAAGAGCATGTGTGAATGGGATGGTTGGTTGTAGGCTGTTAATATTTTCATGGTGTACACGGTCTACTGGTTGGAAAGGCTCTACTAACTTCCGTCGAGAGGCAGACACCGTATTTCCTCCGTTGCACCCCCATAAACTTCGATGGTTTTTTTCGCATTCAGATTTACTGTAAATTGAATACACTTTGTGTGAAAATTTACCCTGCACACCATCTCTGCCACCATTACGTTAACGCCACTTCTCTCTCTTTTTAGATAATACACACAACCAACGCTACTACCTTTAATGGTCGCTATCAATCTCATATACATAAATATTATAAAAGGGGAAAATTAAATATATAATATTTTAAATAAATAAACTTAAAGTAGACGAATGATTGCATAACAAAAATAAAAATAATTTAGAACAATATATAAAATATTTTCCTTAAATTATTTTATTACTAAATTAATCATAATTTGTACTCATGTGAGAAATAGCCTTTAGTTAATAAGTAAATAATAATTAATTCTTCTCGATTATAAAATCTGCTTTGTTACAGAGATGTTTTGTTATTTTATAAGTTAGTTGGTATAATAAAGTAATAATTTTTTTCATGATTACTTAAATTTAATTCAATAGTACATATACGTATAAGTATAGTATAATTGTTACATAAATCTTTGTCGAGCTTTGGCTTTAAAAATAAAAATACCGTAACGCTTTCCCTATTAATGGGATTCCCTTTGGGGTTGACCAGGCCACCGTAGCCTTTAAGGGAGAATAAAGTAGAGGTGGTTTCCCAGGCCACCTACAGCAATGAGTTCGAAGTGACAACTCAGAGAACACAGTTTTTGCCGGCGCCGTGGATCGAACTCGAGAGTCTCACTCACAAATTCGTTATACTAAACACTGGGCTACAAGGCAGCCCGGCTTAACAAAATTGTGTTACCTTTTATAATTAATACTGGAATTCAATCATGGTTATAGTTTGAATTCACAACATATTACATTCAGTATTACTTAATTATTATTAAAGGCTCCGTCGATTTTTTATAAGATATTTATTTTATAGATGGTGTGGTGTTTATATGCCACAATTGCTTGGGTTATTATTGGAGATAGTAGATAGTACGGGTCGTGTTTGTAATTTTGCAAGCGACTGATAGTAGATGTTTTAGATACCGGGAAAAGGACACTTAAAGTGAACAAGATGAGAATTTACTACCAGAAACCTGACCAACAACTGGGGATTCTACAACATAAATAACACTGCAATTCTAAAAATGTTAGGATTTTACCTTGACGCTTGACCTGTTGAGACTCGTAGTTGACGGCACTCGTAGTTGATAAATATAGAAGATACAGTCTTGACACCAAAGCATTTAATTTAAGTGAAGTGCAATAAAATTAATGTCGATCGAAAATTTTATCAATATAATTAATATTGAAATAATTATGATTAACTCGGCTGAGATAATAGATTAAAATGAGTGTTTTGATCGTTAAGGCGTCTTGAAGAAAGAATGGAAATAGGAAAGATTCTTCAGGGAACTTATAACCAAATTAAGTATGCAAAATTATTCCAAGTTCGACACTAGCCGGGATTAATAAAATCCGTTCTTACCGGAAATTACTTAATCGGGCAGTACTTTTTCGAGAGCGCTACGCTGAAAACTTTGAGAGGCGCGATCTGCTGCCTATAGTAAGACTACGGCGTAGAACTACACAGTCGGGCGTAGTCAAAGTTTAATGCTAAATAAAACAAGATAGCTGAAGGTTATTCCTTTTTCTTAGCACGTTTGTTGCGTACACGAGACCAAAGCGGCAGATGGCGATGGAAAATACAGTATTAAAACTGCCTTTCATTTTTTACACACCAACCAGGCAACAACTTTTAAAAGCAATTTCAAAAATATTATATATTGATCGCATTGCGTCGACAAAGACAATAAATCGAAGCATAACAAAAAATAGCTCAAACAACCAGTTAATGTCCAAATGATTATATTAAGGATATGCAAACGTTTCGTTAAATGTAAAATGAATAATGTATGTTGTGCATGAAAAAAGTTGTATTCTTCGGTGTTGTAATGCCTTTAAATGTGGCTCAAGCGTCTGTTTGAGTTCCCATAGGGCTAATATAAAAAAGTCGAACGGAGTGACCATTTTGCATACAACGCCATTTTGTGTCCCCTATCGACTATTTCCTGTGGCAAAACTCTGCAGAATACATTTCAAATGGAGCATTTACTTACTAACTTGGTCAAGGCGGTTGTATTTATATGTTAAACATGTATTTTAACTATGATATATTTTATTTTGCTTACATAATTTTTATCTTCCACCTACATGAAACTCTATTAGCACGAACATATAAAAATCATATAAATCAATAGAGATTAAAGAAAGGATTCCTTAAAGGAAGTAGAAGTTTGTTGAACGGTTAATCGAGGACGAAACCAAAAGTGTGCGGTGAGTTTACTGAAAGATAAGTAAGTCTGCTTGAAGAGAGTAGACTTTCTGAAGTTAGAGAATCAAACGGTCAGGATTATGCTTTGGAGCTTCTATTTTCACCACATATACACACTACCCAATAACCTACTCGTTTTCCACTAAATTACCCTTACTTTTAGAGATTAACCTCAAACTTTCTTATTGGCTATCCGATTCTTGTACGTGTACATAGTTTCGTCACATGCATGATTTAAAATGAATTGAATAATTTTACATAAACATCTGTTTTGGAATTTCATATTTGTACGAAAGCTGAATATTATCTAATGGGTATGAGCTGAAAATGTAAAGGAGGTATAAGGCTGTTGTAGTGCGGAAATATATTCTTAGTAGAACGAAAGGGACGAAGATTGCGTCCAGAGCTTTTGTGTGTACGAATAAAAAAAAGGTCTGATAATGTATGTATAGTGTCCCCTTGCACACGACAAGATATATTAAAAATACCACAAACGCTTTTGTGTAACGTCCACTTCAGAACATGAAATACAAAGGAATTCTTTAATTTATCACAGGTATACAGGCGCTACCTCTTTGTCATTTTGGACTTGCATAACAATACTCTGATATTCCTGTTATTTTAACATGTGTTCCCAACATCTCCGGCTTTTTATGTCTGCTCTTTTATGAAAAATTATGTTATTTTCAAAGCAAGTGTTTTCGGATATACTTGATAAGGATAAGTACTTAGATAAAAATAAATTATTATTTTCATTAGATATAATAAAATATGTATAGCATTTAACATTAAAAACGATCATGGATTTTATTACTAAATAAAAAAATATTCAAAAATATATTATTTTCAAACAGACGGTGAAGTATTTTGACATATTCGAGCTCTGCAACGACTATCCTTATTTATTTGGTTATTGTATTATATATTTTATTTCAACTCGCTGATATTTACACAAAATATTCTAGATTTTACAATTATCATACTAATCAAACTATAAATTTGAATGCAAATTTTAAAATTATAATTTAATTTTATTTAAATTATTATGTTTTAGGACTGTTCTGTTAATATCCGAAAATACTTAGTGCAGTGCTTTACAATTGTGAGTACCTAACTGAAATTCTGTTTTTTTACCCTCTCTTGGACTAGGTCTGAAAATAGCACAATAATCAAATTACATAAAATTCTTGTAGAATGAAAAGTTATGAATGAAATTAATAAGGAATGGCAAAATACTTTTGAATAAAAACATAATTAAATATGTAGTGTCACCACGCATAGATGAACATATTAATTTATTTTAAATTTTGTATGTATTATGATGGTTTATAAGATAATATAACAGTCGTTTATGTATTAAGAGTAATAATTTGTGAGGGATGGTTAAAATCATAAATTAAAATGACACGAGACTTGGGATAGTGTGGGGTGGGTGGGTCGAAGCAGCAATTAAAAGTTGATTTAGAATAGGTAGTGGGTGTTGGGGGGTCGTTAAGCCGTTACAGTGGCAATATAACGCTCGTTAGTTATTGACGTATATATTATTTAATAGGACGACGCGACGTTCACTCATAATCGTTACGCCTCATAACGACACATCTAAACTTACTCTAATAACCATCTGCTGTAAGACACGTGCCCAAGCTTCTACACATCAAATACCAAATAACATTAATTATCTCACACCACTTACCACCACCTACCCCTAATCTCTATTGACCGATATGTATTACACATTTTATAACTAAACTGTACTATTTCATGGCAAGCTGAATATATTGACATGTATGTCCCGTATAATAACTAATAAGTACCTGATAAATTTAAAGCTTTTTTTTTGTAACACAAATATTTTAGATTTAACATCAATCAATAGGAAATGAGATGTGTTAATTGAGAAGCGAACTACTGTTGACTGTATCATATGTCTTGTTAGCTTAGTGTTAAGAAAGAGTACCGGTATCCGAGAGACCCGTGATCAATCCCGGCACCAGGTATGTGGTAATTAATTTCCAGAATTATTTCAATTTATTACATTTAAATTTAGTGTATTAAAGGCAATGAGGTATATACAGCATGTTCTTTATTGAGACTCAAATAATTACATGTGAGGAACGGTACATTAAATGTAACACAACCACACTTTCATTAATGATCCAAGTTGGCTAGTTAAACTTTTCAATTTTAGTTTTTATTTTAAAAAGTTGGAGAATCTTGCGTATTTACTTATTAGGTGATTGACCGCCTGATTTGAATATTTAAGCAAAGTACGGTACAGCGTAATTTCACCCAAAATGCACTACGCATATTGCAAAGTAAACAATACCTCGTTGGCGTATTCGAAATTGAACTTGACCTTGAACTTGAGCTTGTATTTGAACTAATGCGATGACATCATAAAGTTGTTTTTATTATTCTCTAATGAAAACATATATTCTCTCATTAATAAAACCGAAGATTATCAAACTGTCATAATAAATTATCTTATTATTAATAAATAATTTTTTTATACAAAAAATGCTTAGGCCCGTATTATTATATATATTTTAAATCGTACTGGCATTGCATAATAGAGATAAAAATATTTTAGTTTCAATTAAAAACATGTTGTATAATAATATTAACAAACGAGGGTTTATCTCTAAAGTTCGTTGGTTAATGCAGTCGAGTACTTTTATTAGACATGAAAAGATTCGATATTTAGGACTAACAGATCAAGACTAACATTCATTAAATCCCAATCAATCATCTTAATCCATTTGATGTACTGATGTGAACTTATGGTGAAAACCGAGACGATTAATAAGTTATGAGTGACCTTTTTAACTAAATCAACATAGATACATATATTTGTTGGTTTAAAAATATTCTTTGTGGTTGTGGTTGTGGGTTTAAAATTATCCATTAAATATAGGTAATACATTTTAAGCAGGGGATCAATATTTTTATACTTTGGGGAAAACATCAGTTGTCATAAAAAAAGAAATGTTTTAAACAAGACTTCTTGTTTAAAACTATCAGACTATCTTGATATAATGTATGTATTTAAAATGGTGTTCCTTTTTAAATGTTTTTATTAATGTTATTGATTAAAATCGAACTCTGCAATTTTTTTTTTAAAATAAGGGCTTCAAGTATAGTGGAAATTAAAATGAAGATTGACAAATTTACTTTTCCTAAATGCTTAAATAAACCCATTAATTATTGATATCCGAATAATTTCTGGTATTGAATATTTGACTAAAAAATTGGAATATGTAATTATGTAAAAGGATATTCGAAATATATTAAAAATATTGATTATGTGAAAAAAGATTGTAAATCGGTAAAGTTGTATAATTGTATTTATGATTTGTGAAGCAGGAATCGGGTGTAATAAGTGATAAAATTGAATGCGTTAAGGCGAACGGGTGCATTAAAATCCGATCAATTTAGCACAGAGTCATATAATAAGACATTCTGGAGAGGCAAAAGTCCATCATGGCGATATTTTATAGTAGTTGGCCACTGGCCAGATAGAAGCAACTAGAATTACGAAATCAACCCGTTTCATAAACCATGCCGGCACTTTAGCCAAGGCAACAAAACCACTATCATCACTATCAACTGGACACACTCCTTCATTACGCTTCATTGCTGTGCCCAATGCATCATTATATTATACTAACATCACATTTATCATCAATTGTTTGATTGTTGCTGCACACATATTTAATAATGAAAATAATAAGAGTGCATTGTTTAATGAGGATTTTAATACATCGAGAAATACACAAAAGCTGTTTTAAAATGCATGTAGTAATGTGAATTATAGCTCAGCTGAAAAATAGATCGAATAGCTGAAATAGCTCAGAATATGTTAACAAATATCGTAGTCACCATTGGGACATCGAAAATAATGAACAAATGAAGAAGTGAAATCGTGTCTATTAATTAAGACAGTTACAAAATAAATTTTAGTTATATACGTTTATACGTTTTGAAGTTTATCTATTCTACTTTTAACGTATAAACGAAATGTATTTTTTTATATATGCTTTGGGGAATTTTTGAGAAGGTTTGTACAGATTTTGTTTTTTTAAACACAAAAACGTGTTAATTCACTGTTTGACGGTGATTTTAACTATTACTAGTTTCACAGTTTAGCAACAGAGCGGCTCTAACCTACTTAATTTCTACTACTACTAATAATTCTAATTACCTTAGTATTTACCTTGCAATCAGGAAATCAGAGTAAATCTGGATCAAGACGACCAATCGGGATTTTATTAATGCTATTCTCGATCTCTCAGTCGTAATAACCCATCCATTTATTTTCTTTTACTTGAATGGGATTCGAACCCATGAATGACTACAGTATTTGTAACCACGCGCCTTATCCCCTGAGCTATAACGCTGGTGAATGAAGACAATAGAATGATATATCTTGCTTAAAAGAAATAAAAAAATAATCACCTAGTATAGTTAAGCTAAACTTTATACCTACAGCGAGTAAACAGGAAAGTTTGGAGACGGGCGCGAGAAGATTTCGTCCGTTTTGAGGAACAAACTTTTCGAATGATCTCAAGCAAATAAGAATCCGATAAATCAGGGATATATGCGCTTAGTAAAGGTAAACATCGTTACCTGAGTGAGTGCAAAAGTTGTATAGAGGATGCAACATTATTAAACTTCGGCATGGAATCAATTCAAATCAAGTGAAATGTCATAGGACTTGACAAACTCACCAACTTTGTGTGTATCCAGCCTGAAACTCTGAACATGTACTCTTCCATCCATGCGTTTCATGGAAACACGCTGTAACTTTGGTGATATTTACACTTACACCATAATATCGTCTCTTACTGACAACGACTGGTGATTTATAATCATTTGCGTCATCGGTATCGACAGATTAGGTAACGAATATGTGTATGTAGAATGATAGGAGCCTTTACTTTATATATATTTATGTTAATCTATCATAATAACAACATTTTTTTTGTAAAAAAATAAATATATAGTTTAGCTATCAATCAAATAATTTTTGTCTACGTCACGTCGTAACTGTATTTCAAAACATAGAATTGTTGCCAAAAAAAACTTTATGGAAAATTTAATTATATTGGGACAACGTTGTAAAGTTGGGACTTGTGAATAACGCAATTAAGAGTTACCTGGAAATTGTTTATTTTTCAAGCAAATAACTAATCGCAGTCAATATTTCCTACATCTATGACAGTGTGAGATATTCTCCCCATCCCCATCATCCTCGTGTATTCAAAGAAACGACTCTGGATTTATTCGCCGTCCTTTCGAACAATGTATATGAAATATTACCGCATTCAATATGACGTGAACGTTTATTCCCTGCGTCTAGAGAACGAATTAATTATATCCATACTCATTCGTTTGCCAGAAAAGCGTCAACATTATCAACAAAATAAATTAATGATTGGAGACTGTTATATCTGTGTTTTAAGCATCGTACAAATACTTGTAATTCTCACAAGCCAGATAAGGGTCATTTACTTATTTGTGCGAACCATTAGAATCTCCAATCACTATTGATTATTTGTGTCACGATGCCTTCTTCAGTTAGTCTCAGAGTATTTCAGTAGTTTAAACGATACGTTGACTTTACGAGGTAGTAAACTTGACGCACATAAAAAATCGCAATTCTACACCCAAGCGACAAATTTCAGAGACTGCTTAAAATTGCTTTTCACCATGTCGAAATTGGCTTTCTCATTATACGTTATTTGCGACTTTTCATAACCTGTTTATCGGGGAAAACGATAAAAGCTACCACGACATGGCGCAGATTAAAATTTGTAGGACGCCGAAACCGATTATATTGATTGCATATCCGTAGCTAAATTATTAAAGTAACGAAAGCACTGGATATATTTATAAAGTTAATGACATATACAAGTACTAAAATTTATATTAAAATATTTTAATATACTACGTAATAGATTTTATAAAATTATTTGCTTAAACGATTTTCAATAATGCTCAAGCCCGTTCTTATAACACGTCTTTATTTTTCTTACAGACTGTCGAATTTGTTAAATTGGGAAATGGGGGTGTCAAAAGCATAGCACGAACAAATTTGCGGTTTTTACGCGATGGTGTGAGTCTGTCGTTTTGTTCTCTTTTCGTTACGAATTGTGACTCTCAATCAGCGTACTTTGAGATTCTATTCCTTCTTTGTTATTTGTTTTATAAATATTGAATATCGAAGTATATACATAGACGTTAGATGAGAAGTTGGAAGAAAATGAATAAAAACCAAAGTAAAAAACCTTTAATGATACGATCCTTTGAAGGAGACTAAAAAGAAAGCAGTTAAAAATAGCGTAGCAATCAAAATATTGTGATTCAAATAATATTTTTTTAAATATTTTATTTTTATATGTACTACATAATAACCGATGATATTTATACGATATTGAGTAAAACAAAGCGCGTCTCAAACGCGAGGATAAAACATAGGTTTGTTTCGTTTGTCAAGTTATAATAATGGGAATAGCATGAATGTGAAATGCTGTCGAGTGTGGCGACGAAGAGGATGTCGTATGTGGTTGTTTACCACAATAGCGTAGCAAAGCGTAGCACGGCGTAGCACAGCGTAGCGTCTGTCTAACTAACAAATTGAAACAAGCTGAAAGCAACTCAACACTTACTTGTAACACGATTATTGAAAACTCTAATACACGTCCTTTGCATTACGCACTAAGTTATTTGGTGTCTGTTTCACGTGTGACATCTCATGTTAACAAGGACGCGCGTGAGTTGTCTTTTTTCAGTTATATGTATTTCTTTACTTCGCAAGTTGGTTACAAACGTGACTATATAAAAGTCTTAACGTCTTAATAAAATATGGCATATAATGCCACATGTAATTGAAAATAAATAAAGAACGATAAAATATATACATAGATATTTTTAAGACTACTTTAAAAATATAAAATTTAACAACCCTGGATTAATCCGTCGGCAGTATTATAAATTTCCAAATAAGTCGGCTTGGCGCAAAAGTAATACCAGATCCAAACGAGCAAATTTGTTCAGCAAAATGAAAACGTCAAATTTACTTGTTGAACTCATAATCTTGTTCAAGTTTAAACAGAGAAAGAGATTTGTATGTTGCCAAAAACGGAGACTCTAAGTTTTTCATTCAGATTTATGGGCCGTTGAAGCTGGATTTTGGAGAGGTTTCTGTTTGTGAGGAAGCAAAAATGAATCAAAGGAGACTAGGTAAGCAAGTACAAAATTTTGCATATTGATAGATGAACAATAAAATTTATATTTGAATCAGTCGGAATTTAACTATAAGAATAAAAGTCCTACATATGACACCGTTTTCACATAGGGCATTTAATTAAATTATCATTGTTTTCTGGTCTCTAATGTTTAAAGCATTAATAATATTATTATTTGTAAAAAAAAATATGTTAAATTCCCCGACATGATCGACACTAACAATGTTTCTCACGTCAAACGACGAGATCAACTGAATTACCCGAGACGGAGTAGTGGCATACCGGCGAAATTGGTGCCTTGAATAATTCATAGTGTGCGACTCTAGTCAATGTACTCTAGATGCCCTTATAGCTAATATTGTATTATTATATAACTAAGGTCGCTGAAACTTGTTATTACTCTCACTTCATGAAATTGTCAATTGGTTGAAAACCACCAAATTGATATCAACACCGATTAATTTATTTGTAAATGAAATTATGGAGATTAAGTAAAAGTGCTGCGTAAGATGGGTATTATAATAATATTTCTTACCTTTTGGTGGATTGACTGCGACCGCACTCCTAAACAAGCTCTCTTCGTCATGCCAATCTCTATTTCTTAACACAGTCCTCGTGCTAAGAGCCAGAAGAAGGGCTCCGAGTGCAGCAGCGCCTATCCTATTATTTAGTTTGGACCCCACTTTGGCACCACCGATCCCAACTAACAGACAAAATCCAACACTAGGTAAATACAACACTCTTTCAGCTACTACGAAACCCACATAGAAAAATAAATTTGTAGCCGGCAGGAAAGGCAGTGTCAGGAAGGATATCGCCAACAAGACTGCCGACTGTGTACTCTTTTTCATTTTCTGTTTTTCAATTTGAGGAGGTCTTATGGTAGTCACTGGGAGGTACGGCGAACAGGTACAAGTAGAATATTGAGTCATTGAGTTATTATTGTTAATTGCTCTACACGATGTTGAATGGTGATCAGTTAATGCGTATCTACAGCAAGTGCATTGACAAGCCACTTTTCCATTTATTCTGCCGTTACCGATTATCATTTTACTATTTTTAACCATAGTATATCCACATAATCCGTTCAGTTGGTATACAATTCCATTGCGGTTTATTTTGACATTCCTCGATCCGTTCAAGCCGTTTCTTTGGTATTTATTTTCTTTTCTCGATGAGTAGTGCGTTTGTTTAGAAGAATTTTCAGTTTTTGAGTTGTATACAGAAAGCCCGCATTTCCATACGATCTTTGATATCAAATAGTAAAATAGCACAGTTAGAAAGTTTCTAGGATCGAGGAGTGAATTGACTCTGGGTACGGCATCCATAGACCAGTCGAAACTCAAAGTTGATGGATACACGAGTAGTAGGAAGTTGAACACTGGCAAGTAGTAGAATGTTAAAAGACGCGTAAGGAATGAAGGTTCTCTTGCTGCTGGATTATCAGCTCTTGCAAACTTGGGCGTGGCACTCAGCGGAACTCGGGCTGCCAATAATGTCATCAGTGTTGCCATCAATATGCATAAACTATACAGCCGCTTCTGAAATGAAAGAAAAAAATCCCATTGAAAAAGTCATTTATACATATAAAATAACTATACCTAATAATAAGAATTTATTTTGAACAAAAGCCATTTAAAGTACCCAACCAATTTCACTGTTTTTAGAATAAAGCGCCATGTTTCAAAAGTCGGATCAAAAGGGGATTTTGACGTACGGGTAGCATTGGGGAAACAGAGCACGTGCTCCAAAGTGGCAATAACAGTTAAAAAGAGACATAAAAAATGAAAGCCACTGTTTTTCAACTATTTGTTCCAATATTGTCGCATTCCTCGTGCGAAGGCTTCGAACTGTCTTATAGTATTGCATCGGAATGCGTTTATTGGATAAGATAAAAGAGAACAATAAAATATGATATAAATTTTAACAATAAAAAATATATAAGTTAAAGAAGAAAAATATAAAAACTGCAGGAATGGTAGCTGAAAGTAGTGTACTTGTACAATGTGCACGTCTTGGCAGTAGAATAAGTAAAGGTGAATGAGGCGTAAAACGAAAGACATTTCTTTGCAACTAGAATTTATTTGCCAACTTCACAAAAAATATCTAAATAAAACTATTAAATAGATTCATTCGTTGAGGATATTTTTAGAAACAACGATAAAAATACGCTTTTTAATTTTATTGACAATGATTATTACAAATGTCGATATGTTCACATTGTTCGTTTGGAGTTAATGTGCCTTATATATGTAGTTTTAAATTATCAAATATGTCAAATATAAGTAAACTGATGAATAAATAAGGCTTTTGATGGAAGCTGATAAAATTTAAGAAAAAGGTATCTAAGGTTATTTATTCAACATCAAGATTTGGTTTTCTCTTCTCGAAATGTGTGTAGTAGGAAATATGACCATCGATATGTAACTATTTGTATTTGTGAATAGAAATAATTCAGTATCGAATAATAATCTGGTAAAGTAGAAATAACTTTTCTATAATTTAAGTGGTTAAATGAATTATGGTGTGAAGTCAAGTAGTGTTTCCGTATTTTATGACGGTAGGATAATATATACGGAATGGGATATTGTTGTATGGCGTAGCAAAGTACAGTATGGCGTAGCTCCATAGAATAGTATGGCGTAGAGCCACAGGCACTGACGATATGTGGCGGGTTCGAAAACTGCAACGGCAGCCAGCATCGGTTGGAACCCAATGAGATGTGCACATCCAATTTGTCACTGATTTGTGGCTTAATACCGAGTGAAATAGATTTATTGGATCACCACCAACAACTGGGGGCTGCTGGAGCTCTCGCTAAACTCCTACCATGTGGTGAATCTGTCAGAAGCTGTGCGCCTTTCGAGCATATCCTATTATAAACTCACACAGAACTTTATAAACAGGTGTGCAGTTCATGAAAACAATCTATTTTTATAAGGAAATTCTTCATCGAGTCGAATTCGTTAACGAGACTGGGAAACTATATATATACTGCCGTAAAGGCCACGGTTGTCTGACCAACCCCTTCCAAAGGGATCCCGCTAATAAAGAAGGCGTCATGATATGAAAACAGTGGAAGAGTTTACCACAGACTTAAGCAATAAACACCATAACAAAATGGTTAACTTCTCCACTAACTCGTTAATACAAAATGTAATATGTTTCAAATAAGCAAAACATTAAATTACCAATTAATTTTTATGGGACATTTCATAAAAAATCGTTAACATATCTTTTTTCACAAACACATTTGATTTTGTTTGTCTCCACAGTCCTTAACGATTTACTATATTTGTATTTCACAATATTTTTGTTTTATTAATATATGTAGTATTAAGTATTTGTTTATATTACTAAATTTTTTTATTGTTATTTACAATGTATTATATATAAGTGGGTTTTTGTATTTTTTCCTATAAATCATGTTATGACTTAATTATTTTAATTACCAATTCAATGTACTCCGTATTAAAATAAGTAAAAGACTTAGTCTATAAACTTAATATTGTAACATCTAATCATAATGTATCAAAACGTTGTATGTTAATAATATTTATTAAAGAAATTGTATAATAAAAGGCGTCATTATATACATGGTATAATATTTATTAACTTAGCAATGGATGATATAATTTTCTCAAGATAACATGTTCCAGGTACAAATTTTAGGGTCAGTTATATTGGTATAGATATATAATGGATTTATTCAGTTAATTATAGAGTATTCAAATATTATATAATAAGAGACACTTGTTATATATTATTTTGTTCTAGGCGTAGCGCCGACTCACGTTGTAGGATGTTCTCAACACCTGTGACATACACATTCTCTATTCACACGAGTTTAATAATAAATACCAAATTGCCGTGACGACTTTAATATGAGGTATTTACAGTTAATTGATTTGGATATATTTTTTTCTAAAAATACGTTGTGGGATTGCTATATTTTTTTCAGTGTGTATTGTGATTATAATCCGTATCCTTTCTCCTTTCATAGCTGAAGGCATCATCACGGGGCGTCGGCTGTATATTTCCCTTCAGATATAGACGACCTCATTTTGGCGGTCGGATTACGCAATACGCCTGAATCGTATATTACAGTGGTATGGTCGTATTTGGGGTGGTTGTGGGTGTTTCAACACAAACACACAAATCAATATGCCACTTGCAGACCCGCTCCGTGTTCCGCTGATTGGCCATTGTTCCACTGCACCAGCCATCCACCTAAGAAAAACGCCACCCTTCTAACCACTTCGGTAATCATGTCTGGCCCAATGAAATACTCTATCATTTTCTATAGTTTTTCTTACCTTACACCGCATACCCTTTTACACATTCAGTCCACACCGCCATAAACGACGAGATATTATGATTAATGGACGCGGTATTAACAAATACATACACATACATTATTATGTAACTCGTGCCATATTTCACGAGTAATCTTTTGAGACTACTTGTGTATATTATATTATTAATAAGACATTTTATTTTTCGTTATCGTTATCGCTTATTTAATTATGTAAGTTTAATATTAAAAAAAACCTTTATTAAGAGAAAATATTCACAGCTGTATAATATGCTGTGGACAAGAGCAATTTTAATACTTATATTCACTTATTAACAGACGTAGTCAGCTGTCGCCCAAGAATAAGTTACTTCTATATAAATCGATTATTCTCTTGTATGGATGCCCAGCTTGTTCTACTGCGGCAAAAAGGCATATCAATAAAATTCAAATTGTTCAAAACAAGTGTCTTCAGATAGCCTTAGATTTTGAACCTGGCACATTTCTTAAAGAAGTCCACATGGACAGCAAACAGATTAGAGTAAAAAACATTACACTAAAATGACTAACTTCCCGACTAACCCAATCATAAGACATGTCAATGAAACCAAATATGTCTCGAGGAAATATTATTTTTCTAAATCTGATATTATTTTTAAAAATAAAATAAAATTTCTAATAATCCACTCAACTCAAATTTGGTTTTACCCAAAAAATTGTTATTTAGTTTTTAAGCATTATATTTTGTAACTGCTTTGTTAATATTGCTTTTATCGTTGTTATTATTTATTAATCTTCAAATTTGTAAATTGGTTTTTATTTTTTTTCCCATTCTTTCTATAATCAAATACTATTACTCATGTCAAATTTAAATAAAACATTCTCATGTTAGTTATGGGTAAAAAGATGTAAACACTCTGTACACCTAAGTCTATTTCCAAAGATGTATTGTTCATAATTAAGAAATTGAATATATATATATATATATATATATATATATATAGAGTATATATATATATATATATATATATATATATAAATATATATATATATATATATATATATATATATATATATATATATACATAAATATATATATATATATATATATATATATGCTGGCTAGTTGTTGTTGTTGTTATATGTTGCTATATATATATATATACATATATTCACAGCTGTATAGTAGGTAGATAAATGAGTTTTATATTTTCGGTGAGCCTGTTACCGAGGCCAAAGCACCAAAAGAGATTACCGAAGTATTCCCCAAAATCCGATGGAATATGAAAGCATATTAAGTGCCGTCAGCTAAATATAAAGAAGACTAGTCACGTGTGTTCCCAAGTTAATTTGAGAGGTTATGTTGAACATATTGACAACAAGTATGCCTGTAGCCTGTAGCTAATTTCACGACCTAACTGATTCTTAATTGCGCCACCCAACACCCACAATCCACCACCCCTCTATTCCCATAGGAAGCACATAGGAACTGCGTAATATAAGACTGGCAAGAGGCAATTAAAGCCATATAATTAAAATAATTAGTGAGAGTTCTGAGAATCGTCAAAATTGGGATTACTTCAGTGAAGTATCATCTCGTTTCCCACAAACTAATTATAATTGAGCTGAAATAATTTTTTTTATTAACCTGGAGACCAATTAGATTTTAAAATACAGGCTTTTGTGTTATATAATTAATTCTGAGAATGAGGCGATGTTAGAGAAATCAACACTAATTACGCAATAATACTACTTCCTCACATATTATTTATCATAATATCGTACAAGTGGGTTTTCGTATTTTTTCCCATAAACTATGTTATGACTTATTAATTATTTTAAATATCAATGGATTGTACTCCGTATTAAAATAAGTAAAATACTTTAAACTTAATATTCTAACATCTAATCATAATGTATCAAAACATTGTACGCAAATTATATCTAATAAAGAAATTGTATAATAAAAAAATAATGTATTGAAACATTGTATGCAAATTATATTTAATAAAGAAATTGTATAATAATTATCATAATATCAATTGTATTTTTATCTTCATTTACATATATGAAAAAGGCGATAATTTCAATAACCGCTCGTTAATATCGCTTGTTTAATTCAAACAATGTTTTTTCCCCAAATATGTATAGTTATAATAAATGTTATTTTATAAAAGACCTTTCGTTATCACAATCGATTCGAAACAATAAATTAATCAGGTTGTAATATGTATCTGAAAACGAGCGTCGAATTATTCTGTCGCTCTACTGATTTATGAATGTCCCCTATAACTAACGATTTGACCAATATTGGACATACATATTAATAAATCACCTATATTATGTATTCAAAGCGGAAAATAAGACCGTAAAACGATATCAACAACGGGAAATTTATTCGGGAATATAGGAAGAAGCCTTTAATATGTATAATGTGTTTAGGAGTTTGTGGCAGAAGCAAATAAAATAATTAATAACGCATAAATATATACAATTGATGTAGAAATGTAGGTGAATGTTTTCAATCAAGGTGGAATTATAATATTCTTTGTATCCATCACGATGACAGCAAAATAATCATTGAAATTTGAAGTGTATATAAAAAATATCAGATCCACGCTCAATAAAATAACCTAGTTTTCGCATTATAGGATATTTATTGAACATATAAATATAAATGAATTTAGTAGTTAAATAGCAGTAGGGAGGAAATATCGGTGGGAATGTGTCTGACGCATTGTTTATCGCTTTAATTTCGATACGAATTGCACTAATATACTATTGTTCTATACTTGACGTTAACCGAAACGATTGTTTTTAAATTGTATTACAAAATTGAACCTGTATTTCACATTGGCGAATTGGATTATAAATCAAGCAGTGGAAAAAGGCGAAATTTGATTGATTATTTATGCGTAAGTATACACATAATTATTTATTTATGCTACAAATGGCAAATACAAAATTGAAGTAAAGTACAAAATAAAATAAAACCTAATATCATTCAATCATAATATACGGCTTTATAACCGATTTCATATATCGTGATTTTATACCTTGAATAAAATTATTGTGTTATTATAATTAGGGAGAAAATACTGAATCTCGCTAACACATATTATTCACATGTGACTTATTAAGACAATATACGTATGTAGGTGCAAAAGATGTGAACATCAGAAGAAATATGTCTTTTTTTAATTTATAATATGGGGTACGAGGAGTTGCCCCCATGATTGTGGGTCCAATGTATCAGTGCAGGAGTGAGAGTGTTGAGTTGAGTGTTGAAATGAAAGATTGGAGAGACTGGCCAGTATTTATTGGAGTTCAACTATATACAAGAGGAGCGCCAGACAAGGGCGTCCTCTCGGTCCGAGGCGAGTCACATGAATGCCCCAGTGGAAGTACACGGGATGTTAGTTGTTCGCGCTAACTGGAAGTGCATAAATACATATCGGCGCTGTCCAGATAGCGCTACATGACTCCCTCCCCAGTGTAACGATATAATTTTTAAAAAAACATTGATATATATAAAATTGCAAAGAAGAAAAAAAAAATGTTACAAAAAAAATTTTAAAGAAAAAAATTGTTACAAAAAATTTTAAAGAAAAAAAAAAATGTTACAAGGTTTCGGAGAGAAAAGCATTGAATTGAAATTTTGTTCACTGCACTGATGGACTAATCGATGCTGACTTCTGTTGGGCGGCTGCATGATCTGGGCGGAGGCTGTGTCGGCGTCGACGACGAAAGGTTCCTGAGGGGGCGGCGAACATCTCAGGAGTCGGATGACGCGCCGCCGTGGCTAATGGTGAAGCGTATCACCAGGGGAAACACCAGCCCTGCGTTGTACTGTGGCACCTCCGAGGAGCCGAGGATGAGGGACGCGGTCCAAGTTGTGACTGTCTCGGGAGGTCAGTATGCCAGGAGACTGATGCCGTGGGGAACCTTGCGGTCTTCGCCGTGCTGCTACGCTGGAACGGCTGCTGTTCCAGTGGTAGATGTTGTGCCATGCGAGCTGTTGCGAGTTCTCTGGTCGCTCCGGTGGCTGTTGCGAGTTCTCTGGTCGCTCTGGTGGCTGTTGCGAGTTCTCTGGTCGCTCTGGTGGCTGTGGTGGATGTTCTTGCCTCGTGGTCTCGCAGTCATGGCCGGCCGGTAGAAGGTCGAGTATTCACACAAGGGGTCACCAGTATGGGGTACGAGGAGTTGCCCCCATGATTGTGGGTCCAGATTATCAGTGCAGGAGTGAGAGTGTTGAGTTGAGTGTTGAAATGAAAGATTGGAGAGACTGGCCAGTATTTATTGGAGTTTAACTATATACAAGAGGAGCGCCAGACAAAAGCGTCCTCTCGGTCCGAGGCGAGTCACATGACTGCCTCAGTGGAAGTACACGGGATGTTAGTTGTTCGCGCTAACTGGAAGTGCATAAATACATATCGGCGCTGTCCAGATAGCGCTACAATAATATCGTTGAATTGAATCAGTCAAATAAATATTCACTAAGAAGTACTAAGTACATAATTGTCAGATTTTTTCTTATTATTAGACTAACTAACTACACTCAGCTTTCTGCTAACATTGTGACCCGAGAAGACTTTTCGCATTAGTATTTATTGGAAAATAAATATTTGTCACGTTATTTTTAATTAATTAATAATAAAACGTAGTGCCAGGAAAGGATTTCTTGGTGGTAAATGTCATAAGATGATTAGCATAGTATCTCCATTGGGTCATATAGAGTAGTACTTAAACAAAGACCACAATATCAGCATGCATACATTACACGAAGAACACTAAACGGAATTAGAGCACACATTTGGAACTGAATATGCAGTTATGCAACTTTAACTTGGTTCAAGTAGATTCCTCTAAGCAAGTCCATTCTATATTCAATGGTTACTCCAATTTCATACTCCCTATTGTATTGAAAGACAAACTTACAACACTCTGTGTCTTAAATTCACTTACCTCGTGTTAGATAAGCGAGTATATAGTATGCAACCCTTTATTTGATTTTCAGAAAGGCGATAAAGGTTGAAATGAGGGATGGTATTGTGTGAAAGTACAAATTATCAATATATTGTAAAGCCCCTAAGCTCATTTGGTAGTATCAGTGCCATCTTCCCCATGCCCTACTCTTCGAAACCCTCTTAGATATTCTAATTAAATTCCAAGCCTAAAATACGTACAGTAGATATGCAAACATCGGATGAACGGTCAAAAAGGAATATTCTAAAACAGCTGCGATCTTAATTAAATAACTTCATTATTATTCCTTTATCAATATTCAGCAGGCTTATATATCCTTTTTTTAAATATTATTAATGTATAATTTTTATAGATATAATAAAAATAAAAGTATATTGCATTTAAAAATACCTACATATTTCCAGAAAAAATAATGTATGGATATTTTCGGTGATCAGTGTGTTAAATCATAATATAAGATTTGGTGGTAGGTGCTTGAAGCAAGATACGAAGGAGGCTTCTACGGAATTTCACCATGATGTATTATAATTTCATGCGGTTACTTCCTTGTTAATGCCGAGTATGGATCAACCCCAAGGAATTCAAATAATTCAATACCCCCTAAATTACATTGCTAGCCCTAATATCAAAATAAATTCCACCACACTATTCTGATTGACGATCACGCAACCAATTGTCTTTTGATTGGGTGAAAAATGTGTAATACATTGAGATCATAATATTTATGGTTGAAAATATATAATTACTACTAGTATTGAATAATGTTTGAATGAACTAAATGAATATGTGTGTTAAAAATAAAAATAAAATAAATAATTTATACGAAATACAGGGTGGACTTGAAATAAATGAGAATATTTTAGGGGGTGGTAGAGTATCGTAAAAATAATTGAAAAAAATATTTTTTTTTTATGAATTATATACAAAATAATTAATAATATTAATTGTGTTTTTGTAATTGATTTTGGAGCACCATCTCGTAATCAGCTGTTTCTCTGAAGTACACAGTAGTGACTGTTACGTGTACATTGTGTCTGTTATATGAAATTAATATTAATATATAATTATTTTTTTATTTTTGATTGATGTATATTTTTTAATATTTGCGATACCCTACCACCCTCTTAAATATTATGAGTTATTATAAGTCCACCCTGTATAATATAAATAGTGAAATTTTTTTGTTAAATAATGTTATTATACTCGTACTAATAGTCATTAAAAATACAACACGATAAGAATATATTCCTAAATACTTTAAATATATCATTCCGGTGACATTAATATTTTCACTTCAAATTAACGACTTAAATATATGGTTTTATTAATTATTGTGAACGAATTATAAAGCAGCTCTATGTCGTTATCTCAGTTCTCACACAGTAGAGTTTAAATTATGTTCACAAAGCGGTTCACTGTAAAACCTGAACAATACAAATATCACTTTGACTACAAAGCAAATTCAAAATGTTGCAGAATATCTTAAAATTATATTCTGTTTTACACTTACACTCTAATAAAACATGCCAGGGAAATTTGAGTGCATAAGTATAGTACGTTTAAACTATTTCGAACAAAGATATACCTATTTTATTGTGGTTTTTGGAAAAAAATTCTGGAAATTCAAAAAGAAGTTTGAAAGAAATAGTTTATAAATAATTTGCTTAAATTATGAATTAAAAAATGTGTTATATTTAAGTCGAGACAATCAATTGAGTATAACTAATTTATTTGTTTATTAATCAAAAAGTATTATCAATTCATTTTTGGCATATTAAACGTGTAATAATAAATGTATGATTTTAATTTTAATACTGTCCCGAGTTTTGTAGAATATTATATTTATATTCATATATATTTTTGAGTTGATAATTCTTTCATAATCATTTTCAAACTGAAAATCGATACACTTAAATTATTTATTTCTTATTTATGAATAGAAATTATAATTGTAAGACAATTTATTGATTATTGAAGACCTTTCAACAAGATTGAGATTTGTTTTCTGGAGATGACTAGTTTAGCTTTGTCGGTCAATAATTTCATCATCAGTAGATTTTTTTATTAAGTATAAACATTTAGTTTTAATTGTTTTAACTGTGTTTATATTGTGCAGAATCATTATTATAAAGTATGATTTTTAATTATTTTATATAAAATTGAAATAGGTATCAATGTTTATAAGGTTCACTTGACAATTGAAAAATACCGGGTAATTTATTTTGAACTACATATTATCCCAGGTATGTTCGTAAACATTTTTAGTATATTCACGATCAAAGTCGTACGTAGATATGTAGTTTTTTTACTCTCTTTTCTTCACAACGAGATTGTTTGTGAAATTTTCTATTTCACGTTTCGTATGAAAATACATTCCGTTTCGGGAATCTCATCTCAGTGTTTGCATAAAAATGTTATTCAATTTCAGTCCGCCTTTTATACCGACGACATTTACGACGTGACCTTTGGATTTCAACTGATTTTTTTTGATAATATTTTTTCGAAAAAAAAGTGTCATTACAAATTTTCTACGATTTGTCATCACCCAAGCATGTCACAGATATTTGATAATGCTTTTGAATATCGTCTACGTAATAAATAATCCATCAATCATTTGAAAAGTAAAATTATATCAATTTGAATGCCATGTTTGCGTTATTCATTGGTCAAGTAAAAAAATTCCAGCCAAAGGTTTCAAACGAGATGTCAAAACCAGTCAAACAAACAGGTGAGTTAATTAAAAATTATTTGATTAAATTTCACAAAGAGGCCTTTCAAATTTACTAATTAAATTACTGTTGCGAAGCCGCCGTGTTTTGAAATTAGTTATCGACATTTTCATCACATCTCGTTTGCGAATATTTTGATTTATACGTGTTTACTTTTATTATTTGTCAAACAATAATTCAGAGTTACAAAAACTATGTAGTGGTTTTGTATTTTTTACAGTTGCATTCTCTAATATATGAAAATTCAACTTTGCATTTGTAAATGAACATTAAAACAGCAACAATATACATAATATAGTGACTTTGATACAAATGCATTAAGCCACTACAAGGTGTGTTAGAATAATACAAACTTGTTTATTTTAAATATGTATGACTAATTTTTAACTAAATATCAAATAATTTGTAGTTTATTTAATAGTGCTTAATATTTATTAAAAACAGTTTATTCTTTAATTGTTGACGTCTGGGTAAAATTCCATAATTAAAGAAATTTATTCATCTTTATAGAGCTAATATCAATCTTTAGACATACATACATTCTCAGTAGTAAACTTTTCTTTTTACATTATAATATCATCAATCACATCCGTTTGCGGTATATTTATATCTGCTCGACATATGTATATTACAAACCCAACATATGTACATTTTTTTATTATTTTTGAACGGATAACTCTCAACACATTTGAATAAATTTAAAAATATTTAAGCAAAGCAAATACGTGTTTTTGCCCAAGAAATATACACTAGCTTCCATCAAAGCAGAATGAAAAAAATTAATAATGAATGTATTATTAAACGATTCTAATAAAAGCCATACTGAGAGTAATTATGTGTTGATTTGAATCCTTGATGAGAGTTAACAACTATTAATAGAAATGCTATAAACTCAATACCTATTTAAATAATCTTCCATATAGAGTTGAATACTGTTATAGATCCATTTGAATAAATACAGACCTTTCTTTTTTATATCTACTTAGTCTATTCTTAATACTTGTTGAATTTGAGGGTTTTGTACCTGAAACAAACGAAAAAAAAATATTAGCATAATGTTTAAGAATCGAAACACCTGAATAAGGAAGCTTATTAGAATATTGATTCATTGACCGAGAAAGTTTGATTTAGATACTTTCATTTACGATATTAAATTCTTGTCTGTCACGCAATTTCATTCATTGAAATGTTAGCAAAAAGAGAGAGAAATACAGATATATGGCTGTATGTATGAATATTATTAAATGGCACATGCATGCAAGAATTACTAAAGCCTAACTAAACAAACATGTCTGCAGTTAAGCCTTCTGTACTTATTAGCACTGCCATACAGCCTAACTATTTTATATTCACCCTGGTACTGAATCAAACTAATTAGATTTCAACAAAAATATTTTACACCAACGATAATATGTTTGCTAAATCCAACCTATTTGATTATAATACATAATATTTTGACCAAAAAATCTATCGAATATGAATAGATATAAACATAAGATATCACATGAGTGGCTAAATGTGTGCTGTAGTTCAAGTGGATTAAGTGGCCAAAAACATCAGTTACCTGGCAAACATTATACTGTAAACATCTCTCAGTATATTTCACAGTAAAATGGGTAAATGCATTGTTACTACATGTCATATGGACTCAAACATACACTCAAATACATCTAGGCTCAGTTTTTACCGCTGATTTCTACTTTAAGATGTTAAATATATTATTGCGTTTTACTCGCCAAAGTGTTGTCACAGCCACTCTCAGGGGCCACTAGAAGCGTGTTGAGTGAGGAAGACACACTTATATCTTCATCGAAAAGGAGAGAAGAGCGAAGAAGAAATTACACGAATTGCTTATATGAAATACGATATATATATTACAATTTCTTTATTAACATAAGTTTTTACATTGATTGATAGAACAACCATCTTTGGAAATAGACTTAGGTGTACAGAGTGTTTACATCTTTTTACCTATAACTAACATGAGAATGTTTTATTTAAATTTGACATGAGTAATAGTATTTAATTATAGAAAGAATGGGGAAAAAAATAAAAACCCATTTACAAATTTGAAGATTAATAAATAATAACAACGATAAAAGCAATATTAATAAAACAGTTACAAAATATATAATGCTTAAAAACTAAATAACAATTTGTTTGGGTAAAACCAAATTTGAGTTGAGTGGATTATTGGAAATTTTATTATATTTTTTTTAAAAATAATATCAGTTTTGGAAGTTCATTGGTAAAATGAACTTTCGTTTCCTCGAGACATATTTGGTTTTATTTACATGTCTTATGATTGGGTTAGTCGGGAAGTTAGTCATTTTAGTGTAATGTTTTTACTCAAATCTGCGATATTTGCTTTGATCATTTTTAACTTAATGTCCTCGTGGACTTCTTTGAGAAATGTGCCAGGTTCAAGATCTAAGGCCATCTTAAGACACTTGTTTTGGACAATTTGAATTTTATTGATATGGATTTGTGCCGCAGTAGACCAAGCTGGGCATCCATACAAGAGAATCGGTCTGATAATTGATTTATAAAGAAGTAGCTTATTCTTGGGTGACAGCTGACTACGCCTGTTAATAAGTGGATATAAGGTGTTAATAGCCAGGTTGCTCTTGTCCACAGCATATTTTGCATGCTTGGACCAGTTCAACTTGGAGTCTAAAATTAACTCCCAAATGCTTTGACTTCTTTAGACCAAGATTTGTTCGTTATTGATACTAAGGGGATGTGGGATCGCTTTCTTTTGTTAGTAAATATTATTGCTTCAGTTTACTCGAGGTTTTGTTTCCATGGGGTAATTAATGAGTCTACAGATGCTTGGAGCGTCTACAAAGATTGTGTCGTCTGTAAGATGATGTGTTGAATATCGCCGGTGTCATAAGCAAGAGCTAAGGAACGTTACAGGGAATAGGGATGTAGCATGGATGAAGAGATTGAGAAAAGACGGGCATTAACTACTTCCAGAACTCCGCAAGGGATTTGGATGCTAATACAGATTTAACATATCTCTGCTGAGGGTACTTTTCTGATGGTAAGATAAGGTTGAATACTTTGTTGAGATGCTGGTTAGATGTTAGTGTTAATTAGTTTGTGAATGATGCCATCATTAGACTACATCAAAACTTGAAGTCCAGGAAAATCATTCCTTTTTTTATTATTAAAATTTCCTCTAACATGCTGTGAGATTCTTGTTAGTTGTGAAGTGGTACAATGGGCCGGTCTAAATCCGAATTGTTCATTAGGAATGACGCAATCCAGAGTTTTTCGCAGGCGGGTTAATATGACTTTCTCTAAGATTTTACTCATGCAGGGGAGGAGACTGATAGGACGATAGCTACTGGGAAGGGATTTGTCTTTACCAGGTTTAAATATAGGGACTACTTTGGCTGCTTTCCAATTATCTGGAAAATATCCAAAAATAAGACACGAGTTAAATATTTTAACCAAACAATCAAGAGCCTTTTGTGGTAAGTGTTTAATAAGAGTGTTGTTAATGTTGTCGTGTCCTGGTGATTTTTTTATGTTTTGAGTTTTGAATAATATCAGAGATTTCAGAAAGAGTTACCTCGTCAATCTCACATTCAGAATAGTTGTGAAGATTCCTAATTGACTTAGTAACTGCTTGTTCTGTGAGACTATCTGTAGTGTCATTATGTGTCAATGTGTGTGCTTTAACGAATGTTTCAGCGATGAGATCAACTTTCTCCTGGGCCTTGTAAATAATTTTATTACAGTCTTCGCTCCAGAGCGGAGGGATAAAGGATGTTTTTCTAGTCATCGACTTACACATCTGCCAAAGTGAGTTATTTTGTGTTTTGAGAGACCTTATCTTCTGTTCCCAGGATTCATTTTTATGAATTTTAATTTTATGTTTAATTTCTAAAATTAGCGCATTTATGACAGATTTGAGTTTACAATTTCTTTTCTTTCACCACTGATTCATTAATCTATTTTTTACATGAATTAAGTCCACAATTTCAGATGGAAGTTTGTTCTTAAAAGTATTGTTAATGGTTTTAACAGGAATATATAAGGCGGCGGCGTTCTTAATAGAATCTGTGAGTGTAGTGATTGCATTGTCAACGTGAGATGTGTTGTTAGTGTCTAATTTAAGTGTAACGTTATTGTTAATATGAGTTTTATAAGCGTTCCAATTAGCCGTCTCATAACTAAAGAAGGTTTTTTGGGTGATTTTGTAATTTCCGCCGATGTTAAATACAATAGGGAGATGATCGGAGGAAAGTGACTGTATTACGTCAACTTCGGTGAGAGAAGGACAACCCTTAACCACTGCAATATCAAGGATGGATGGATATCCTTTGGGTGGGAAATGCGTTGGACTTTCGGGGAAAAGGATACGAAAGTCTCTTTTATCACAATATTCTCTTAGTAAACGGCCATCCTTATTTCCGCGAATACAGTGCCAAAAAGTGTTTTTACAATTAAGATCACCAGCAATTATAACATCCTTACCGAGAGACATAATTTTGTGGATATCATCTTGACAAATTTCTCTTTTGGGTGGCTTATAAACCGAGGCAATAATGTGAGTTTTATTATTAATAGATACACTAATTGCTATTACTTCAATTGAGTTAGTTTTACGAATTACAACTTTCGAATGACATATAGAGTCTTTCATCACAATTAAAACACCACCGCCTGTTTTGCAAACTCGATCGTTGCGATGTATTACAAAACCTGGTCTTCTAAGAATTATATTTGTATTAAGAAACGTTTCACTTATCAATGCAATGTCAACACTTTCTCTTAACATAAAGTCAATCATTTCGTCGAATTTATTTGAAATTCCCCGGGAATTCCAAGCAACAATCTTAATATTAGGACAGTGACTAACCTTAGACATTATCAAGCGATGCGGCGAGCTCCATGATGAGATATATCCTTTCATTCTTGGTCTGACATGTCTTTAGCTTCCGCTGAAGCTCTTGAACCTTCAATACAAGAGTCATCAGGTCTCCTATCGGCATATCAGCGCTAGAGATTGGGGCGGTAATGTTCTTCGCAGTAGATGTGGTGGTGGGACCTTGGGCAATCTGTGCCCAATCAATTTGGTATTGGAAATCGGGAAAATAATAGTTATTTTTTTATTGTTCAGTTCCACAGTGGCTTACAATTTACAATTGTTTTCTTATTTGAGGTTTGTTTAGAATAAAAGCAGGCGGAAGTAAGATGATCGTTTTCATGGTTTATAAGCACGAGTTGTTGGTAAAGGTGGTTTCCCTTGCTTAGGAATTAATGGGCCGAGTATGGTGTCCCACAGGACTCCCATGCAAATATGTATGAAAGAGGCCACTTTTTACCATACCGAAAATATTATGTATTCTACGTATGCCTCATATTCACCCACACTACATCACATTTTACTTATTTAGATTTTTCACTAACCAAGAAATGTATTCAACGACATTTGTAGGGGAAAATTCGCTTATATTTTTGGTTAAATTTAATAAATTGGTTGGTGTCAATATCGGCAAAGCCATCTCTCTTTAGTTTTGATGTTCAACTAAATTGAATATAAAGCCTCGTATCTTTTCTGAACACTTGGACTTAAGACACGGTCAACTGACTTCTTCTCAGTTCCTTTATCAAATAACAATATTGTATAAAATTCAATGGACTGTACGTCAGGATTCTTTCACATACACGGGATTTTCAATAAAACATCTAAAAATATATGTATACTTACCTAGATGAAATCATAGTCAACCTTTACAATAATTTTTACAAGGTTGTTGGTGATATAATATTTAAAGTTTAACGCTAAAATATCAACGACAAATAAAGGATGGCTAAAAATAAATCTTCTTTTCCCATAAAAGTCCATATTACTTCATTAGTAAAGTAATGAAAAAATATGGGCTTGGTAAATCTAATAAATTCAATTACCTTATTTAGGCTTTCATCGTGAAAGGCTAAAGAAACTCTTTGTGAATATTTAAATAACTAGTTTATTTATAGACTCCATTAAGCAAAAATAATGGCGAGTAATAATTTGTTTTCTTCGAAGTGTATTCATTAAGTACCTATACAAAGGTTACAATATAAGCAATTGCTGCTATTTCCAGATTATGTAATTATTATAAAATCGCGATATTACGGATCAGCTCGAGATAAGCCAAAGGAGTTCAGTGACGTCCAAATGTTAAATGTAGCGTGAAATCCCACTTCGTTCGGCTCCCGGTCGCATATTTCCCTTTGTGTTCAAACAAATAATATTATTCATTAATGTTTTTTTCTCACAAAAATTCACTCTTAAGAGAATGATAAAACAGTATTCTCAGTCGCCTGTGGTTCAACAATGGCGCCATTGTTTAGAGGCGACGAGAGAAGCTTTATTAACTGTAAAACGACGTTAGAAAATCCGCTGCTGTGTAATTTGTAACCTAATATAATGCCTTTCTTACACAGAATATATATATATATTCAGTAACATAAAAACGAGATAATTCAAAAATATAACTGCATATCTCACGGAGAGATTTGCATTAAATGCACCGCGTTGAATTGACCCGATTTTCATAATAACTGCGTTGAATATAAATAGATCTTATTTCATATAATATTACCAATTCTATTCACTCTTTATTCATGATATTATGGTGACATAACCATATTGGAAATAAATAAATACGTAAATAGAATCATACTGTATATTATCTTGGTCTTATCAAAACATATCCGAGTGTGAAAAAACCTGTATTCATTATTATGTGTAATTAATTGCCTTATCGATATTTACATTAAATTTCAATACTTTTTCAAAATATAAGAACAAAATAGTACAATAATAAATATTTTGTTGTATTAGAAAATTCGGATAAATATTCGAATTCTCAAATAATAGTAATGGGTTCAAATCCCACTCAAGTAAAAAAATGATTTGATCGGTTATTACGACAGGAAGATTGGAAATAATTTTAATAAATACCGATAGATCGATCGTCTTAATGCAGGTTTACTATGATTTCCTGGATTTAAGCTAAGCTTAAATAAGTTTAATAATTCGAGTAGATCCGCTCGTTTAGTGACTTGTTTAACTATTAATAGTTAAGATCATTGACAGAAAATTGACACGTTTTTGTCTCTAAAAACTAAAATTTGTAAAAACCTTCCCAACAATCCTATTAAATAAATAAATAATATAAAGAACTTGCACAAGTTAACACTTGACTAGTGCTAACACTTGACTAGTTTTGATAATGTCCGTTCACTTTTTTAAATAAATATCCCTGCTTGTATATCTTTGAGAATGTTAAAGTACATCAGAAAGAACCCTTCCTAGCAAAATTTCACCTACCCCTTTCTGAATAAATAAAATATTTGATTGCCTTGGGGAGATGCTGAAGCTATTTTATAATCAATTATTAACAACCCTAATGCACTACAAGATTCAAATGTCACTTACAAAGAAACACAGTGTTAGTTTTACTTTTAATTTTTTAAATAATTAAACATAATATTTGAGAACACTTAAAGTAAGTTTGACCACACAAGGACAATTTATTACTGTTCGAAATAGTAAAAGGTCTTTTTGTAAGGAAACAATGGAGAGGCTAGAAAAAGTTGATAATTTTGCGTTTGTTCTGAAAGGATAACAATTGTCTTAGTGAAGATATGATTTATTGGGTGGTTCTTTTGTTGACTGGGGTTTAAACGACTTATAAATCAACATGTCTAAAACCTATACAAATATTTTATTTTAAAATAAAAATATTATGTTTTAATGAGACACAACGTCAACACCCCAAAGTTTCCTTTTTAATGAATTATGTATGGCTATAACCCAATTTGAATTGAGTAACCACTTTAATTAATTAAAAATCACTTTATTATGTATAACTTTCTATGGCCACTGATAAGAAAATATACACATTTTAGGAGCCAAGCTAAGGTGGAATCAATTTTATCAGTTAATATCTAATATCTATATAATAGTATATAATGGTTAATATCTATTGCATCTTAACTAAATTAAGATGCAATAGATAAACCAATTTATAATGTATAGAACATATAAGGGTGTATTGCAAAAATTACTTCTTTCTTCGTCATTTTTTAATTGAAGATAATTTTTTAAAACGTGACCCAAATTGCATAATTATTTTGATTATGAGTTTTTAGAGGATATTTATTGTACATATTTTACACCCCGTTTATACTAGGGTAATTTTAATTCAAATTTTCAGTTTGTTTATGTTTTTTGATGTTCTGCTTGGTTTTTCTAATAGGAAGGTAAGTTGTATATTTTCATTCAGAATATGGTATATAAATTATAAATAAAATAATTGAATACGGTTTTCATATGATGACAACACTCATCACAATATTTAAAAAGCGAGTTTCCCAATAAATACTGTTTTTTTGAGAATTGTCATTTATTATGCATTATTAAATATCTCTAATATTATTTTGAAATTAATATAATATTATTATCATTTAATTACCCGTTTCGAGAGTTTAGATATGTAATAATTGTAGTAAAATAATTGTACAAAATATTATTCTTCCATCTGCTAACACTGATGGTTGAGGGAAGGAAATGTACATACAGACATACACGTTAGACAATTATATATATTATTATACACACTCATTAAACTCATTCTATGGTTTTAATTCTCACAGACTTATCAGTGGGTTAGTCAAGAAATTAATTTGTTAGAAAAAGTAATTACCTCTAATATGTGAATGTATGACTTCTCCTGTATGAGATTGGCTCTCGTGTGTAATATCTGCAAGTTTTAAAGCACAAAGAGCCCTAAGGTGTTCTGTGTAGAAATAGTCCAGGCTAGTCTGTTGGATAGGTGTATTCTGTATTCCCATGAAACCTTTCTTGAACAGTTTTGCAGTTGCAGCACAGGTATAGACACTTCCATAATAGTTATACTTGGTCTATTTGAACTACGTAATGTTGGTTCAAGTGAACCAATCTAACTTCAGGCCAACCTCAGCTCACCGCAGAAATCTGGGGAGATTACATACAAGAAAACAATTCCAATTTTAATACAAAATTTCAGCTTGACACATCCATTTAATAATATACAGTAACGTTGATCTGTTAATTCTTAGTGTAGAGTGTAAAGTGATATGTTTGGTCAAACGCCTCTTGCATCAACTCGATTGGTGAACGCTTCAGAAAACACTAGATATATAATATTGGGAATATTCATCATGGAGTATATTCAGAAGTTATATATAATATTATGTTTAATCATAATACATACATATCTGTTATTTTACATAACATCACTAGAATAACATACCTGTACAAGTTTCTTCAATTCGCCTGAAATGCAATATCCCTCAGTCTTATTCAATTATACAGGGTGGACTTATTATTATTATATTATTATCTTATTCAATTATACAATGAACTATTTGAGATAATTTTTTATCACAAATATAAGCAAAAAAATACATTTCAAATATTTTTATTTTTAATTAAAAATATAATATCTAGTTTGTATTGAAATTTTTTAAGAAACAATGTTATTTTTATATTTAGAATTTTTTTCTCAGTGTGTAAATTACTGTCACAAATAGCTATATTAAAATACAAATAGTTCTTAAAAATAAAATTGTTAAAAATACTCAATTGTAAATTTGGTGCATGAAACGGAACATGCGAGTCCAAATTGATGTTTTTTTTAAATCGAAAGCATGAAATATAATACTTTTTGAACCATTAAAACATTCTATTTTAATATATATATATATATACATATATATATATATATATATATATATATATATTATTGTGATAAAAATGTTATTTGATAATATTGGATCTAAACCCGCCATTTTATCACATTACCGTTTCAGTAATATCGTTTATAAATCTAAATATATTTAAATCTATGTAATTGATACTCGCCTTTTATAAATTGATAAGCAAATGAGTTTAAAATACCAACACAATTTTTTTTATTATGTCTTTATTATTACGATATAATATAGAGAATTGAAATTCGTATACTTATTGTTCTTTGGAAATTTCCTTGATAATATGATTCAATAAAAGTAACTGTTCTGTATTTATACACACGAATATAAACACGAATATTTTACATTATAAAAAGCGATAGCGAAAATCTCTATAAGCAAACAATGTATTAAATGGCTAGATAAATATCTGAAAACTCTCAATATTATTTCAATATAAAATTGAGTTTAATAATTAAAGCGACCGATAAAGGTGTTCCGTGTAAGCCATTCTGCTTCTAACTTATGTTTCATTTCGGGCACAATTGACACGCATACCTTTATTTGGGGATATTTCAATGAATGAAAACAAACAAACAATTAAAAATAATCTCCGGCAGTAAAACGTGTGATAATTGCCAGTCTGGAAACAATACAACCTCGACAATGACCCGAGCCTCAAATTGGATGCCATAACCGAAAGAAAACCTCAACAACAATGCGAAAATATCCACATTTATAATTAAATAAATCAATTCGGATTTGTATCTGCTTGAATTCATACTATCTGATCCAAGATAATTAATTTGTTATGATTCAATAATACAACCAGCAATCGGGTAGTTAGCCTTGAGAAACTCAACGATACGATAGTAATAATAAGATTTAAATTCACTATATACATAACTGAATAAAAATATTTTACAACAAATACCTGGGGCAAGACTCGAACCTGCTTCTCCTAACAAGGCCCCATTTGTTCTACCACTAAACTAACTGGTATGTAGTTTAAAGCTTACGAGCGCTAATGAGTCGAAGTATAATACACTTTAATTAATGAATCAAACAGTGTACAATTTAAATTATTATTAATATTCTGGAATGAGCTCTTCGTTAGTTAATATTTTGTAGAATAACTTGATAGAATATATTTTTGTTAACTGAAATTGAAAAATGTATGTATGGAAATGAAAATTCATCGAATAATTTTAGAGAAAACTTAATGGGAATAATAATTATTTTTTAACCAAAGCAATTAGCGATTAATTGGAAACAAACCGTCGTATTTCGTATCAAATTATCACTATTACAAATTATTTGTGGTATCCACAACAAATAAACAAATATACATAATACATATATATGTATTATATCGTAAAGTTAAAAACTCAAATTGGGATATTTGAAGTTATAAACCTCTACCCGTTAGAAAATAAAATTTATTTATTTATATCAGTATACAAAAAACATCTTCTTGATACTTTAAGCTACACACTACACCGTAATATAAATGTAATAATATAAGATTCTCACAAGAAAAATTCGGAAATTCCTGAAAAAGTATAATTATACAATTAAAGCGCCTTGTTTTATTATTGAGTTGTAAACAAGATAAAGATTTGTGAGGGTGAAAAGAGTTGAAATTTTCTTAGTGGAAAACATTGATTAAAAGACTATCGTAAAATGCATTTAACAACAGTACTTCCTTTGTAATAGAATTGTTTGTTGACCTTTTCAACTCGAATAACGTCTTTTCTTAATAACTCTATTGGAACGAAAACTAATTATTGAAATTTAATCTTCTTATATTTTTCCAAGCTTTTGATTTTGCTCATTAGTAGAGTAAATCGTATCGTAGTAGTACTTTAAAATATAAAAAAGCCTCTTTAAAAGGCTACAAGTCAAAGCCTTCGTGATAAAAATGAACATTTTGATATTGTGCACAATTTACACAAAACAATATTGCCTCGACTTCACATTTTCATTTAAAAATATGCCCTACATTTCAATTTACTAGACCTGTTATAACTTGACCAATTTAAACTGGACGCGTTTTATTGTATTATCAACATGATTTATATTAAATCTTTTTTATTTTACCTAAGAACAATCCATATAGTGAGAATATGGCAATCGATTATGCACATACGAAATGCGTCTCTGTATAATCCACGACACAATAACAACGGCTACGATAATATCGGTAGTAAAGCAGGTAAGTTTATTGCTACGATAAATTGTTAAAACGTTACGAACAAAACAAATAGTCCTCTGTGGCGAAGCTACGATACTGTTTAACCATTTTCAGTATCGAGTGGAAACGTTAAATTGAATAGGTTTTAAATATTTATGATAACAAATTAAATTCAATTTTAAAATATATATTGTGTACATATATTCATTTTTAATTAATATGTGTGTCTTATAAATTTCAAATTAATTTTATTTAATTGTTAAATAAGGTTTTCCTCTGTCAGGCAATAATACTAGGGCGTAGCAACATATCGTAGAAGCATTGGTGTTGCATCGTATTATAGTAAATATCGTAGCTAGCAATAGGAACATTGAGCCTTATTTTATTAGCGAACGTGCAATTGCAACACATTCATTAAAATACATGTCCTTTTATAAAGTCTACGAGAAACATATACACATTCACGTTAAACCATGTAAAGCCTTCCTATTTCTAAACACTGCACACTCAACGTAATTCAGTTAATTGAACAAATGCAATTAATATTTCTCAAAATTATTAAAATATCTAGTGTATAGACGCTATTTGTTTTGAATTGTTTTTATTTGAAACTAAAATATTTTTATCTCCAATATGTAATGCCAGTGCGATTATAAAAAAAATATACTGAAATGGGCCTAACCATTTTTTTGTATAAAAAAATTATTTATTAATAATAAAATAATTTATTATGACAGCTTGAGAATCTTCCGTGTTTATTATTATATGGCAACACTGCGCGCGCGACCAGCTGTCACTCAGTTTATGCGAAAAAAGTTCAAGGAACTTTGCTTTGATAGTGTTTTTGTACTTCCTGCATAGAAGATCTGGTCAAACCTGGCTAGAATTCACCCCAAGCAAGGATCATTATTAAGGAAATTACCAAATAAGCAAAACGCAAGATTTTCAAACTTTTAAAAATAATAATTAGAAATTAAAATTTTAACTAACAGACTTGGACCATTCATTGTGGCGTAGATCGATTGTTCTTATTCTTAAATTTTATTATTTTAGTATGAATAAAAGTCATGTTTTATATTAAAAACTACTGTTTTGATGATTAACCTAATGATAATGTGTTAACTAGTTTGTAGGTATTTTCATGTTCACCTTACTATTAACACTAAATACTACGGTACCGAAATAGCAAACATTAGCAGCCATGGGTAGATGATTAGTCTGATTCTAATTTATTCTGGGGGTGACAGTGTGACGGTGTGAATCCATTGATTAGACTAGTGATTTGTTTGTCAGTGTACACACAAGGTGTCGTAGTATCGTAGAATCGTGATATGCAATCATCGTAGCACCGTAGTATCATGATATTCAATCATCGTAGCGGTCTTAATGCGTAGACCGTCAATCAATCCCATACTATCCTTCAACAATTCAATTTTCACTGTATTTATCCTTCAAAATCAAATCATCAAAATTTGAATGTCAGAATACAAAAGTGAAACCATCAATCAAAATATATCGATATTTTTATATTTATGAAATAGATAAAGAAATGTGACTTTTATTGTGTATGATGATATAACTGTTAATTTTGTACATTATTAACTTAATTATATGTTCCAGGAAAATTTCTCAAGAGATAGGGCAAGAGGCTACAAACACTGTGGTCTTGGGTTCAAATTTCGCTCAATGAAAAGAAAAACAATGCGATCGGGAATAATATTTGCCTCGTATTTGTAAATGGCTTTTTATTTTTCATCATTCTTTTTATTATTATATTAGCTCTCAGATCAAATCAAAGTGTTATTAAAATTTTATTTAATGGTAAAAAAATATATACTTTAAGTCTAATTCATAAGATATTTTGTGTAATCAAACATTGTGAAATTTAAATTCAATATATAAATTGTTACAAAATATTAATTATGTTAACTCTGACTTCTTACAAGTACTGAGGCGATTATTAAGTGAGAGTAATAAAATAACTTTACACTTTGTTGTGTCTAAAAATTATAAATTGTAATAACCCACTCAAAAACCTTCTGGAGCGAAAATAAATATCATTCAAAGGCAATCTTAGTGATATCAATTAGGGTTAATATTTGTATGTTAATGTAATTTTCTTGCTCTGTTTGCGTTCCACAGATGATATATAGTCATTTCTCAGTGTGCCACGTCAAATAATATTATTTAAAAATTACCGTAGAAACCTTAATATTTTTAATCAGTTTTCATATGCAGTGTGATGATACGTACATAGGTATAGGATATTAAACAAACTTGTAGTATCTGTGGGTGCACTTTGTATTAACAGTTGACCAGCTGGAATTGCTACTACGTTTCATATGCAAAAGCTGACACGGAAATACAGCCTTATACTAGTGACTATCATCTCAATAATACCTCAACACCACAACTATATCGGCCTTCTAAATAAACTTTCAATTTGAAATGGTCGGTAATATCTTAGATTTGCATTCCAAATGGAGAACATCTTCATGAAGTTTTGTATTTTCTCCTTCATCAACTTTTCATAGATCTCGCATTTCGCTTAAAATTAATGGTGACTAAAGTTAGACGCAAAAAATTGAGACGTCTGGTAATTTATCGTTTGCTTATTTACTAGAGATTAAGTTCTAAAGAATAATCTTACCCCAACTTTCTGGCGCAACTGTCTCATATCTTGTTAACATTTTTATCACTTAAATCTGAAGAAACTTATAATAAATTTAAACATTAACAATTCAGAATGTTTTATTCAACGGTTATAATACAGGATGGACTTAACGCAAATATAAGCGAAAAGATATTACTCACTACTCCTGAGTACTACACAGAAACAGCTGATTCCAAGATGGTGGCCCGAACTCGATTCTAAAGGCACTATCATTATTTTTTAATTAATAATATATATATATATATATATATATATATATATATTTTTTTTTTTTTTTTCAGTTAGTCTTATGATACCTTTACCATCCTCTACAAGATTTTCAGTTAATTCCCGTCCTCCCTAAATATTTTATGGCCATATTCGATATATAATAGTATAATGAGAGTGTGTGCGTGTGATGCGTACGCATACTATCAAGCTCTAGTCTATTCGTACACACATGACTTACTAACACTATATAATATTGAATACGGTTCTTATATTTGTATCTGAAAGCAATGTCATTTAAATATTAATATAAAAATACTTTTTATATCAAAAATAGTGACACGCTATGATAGTAATAACAATAGTCACCAGCGGTGAATATTATACATGTTTCAGGGATCTTTTTCAAATATTTTGAGATAAAAGCAATCGGGGTGATGTTAGACGTCCTCCACTAACCGCTGTCTGTTGCAATAAGGCGAAGAAATGGAATAAATCACAGAGGCTACAAGATACGATCCCAAAGGTGGATAGAAAATTCAATTTGACCCGCTAGCACTACCAACTCAAAGGCTTCAAGGAGGTGGGCTTATTTTGAAAAACGACCCCGCGGGGATCTCATCCCTCACACGATGTCTTATCTTCCTTGCACTCCGCATTATATACCAGAAATCATACAAATGTTAAGAAAATATGACACAACTGTACACAAATTCACCTTTCCAGTCGACTCTTTAGACTCAATTACCCGTTTAGTAATTGACTGAGAATATTTTAAGGGGTAGTAGGGTATCGTAAATATTATATACAAGCTAAAAAAAATATATTTGTATAATGTTTTTATTGACGCCCCAGAGAGCTTTTTGAGAGGGTTTTTTTAGACAAAAAATCGTATTAATTGTCTGTCGGTGATATTAACTATTACAATTACAGAGGTCACCGACAGAGCGGCTCTGCCTGACTTTTTAATCGCCTTAGTATTAACCTTACAATCCAGGAAATCAGAGTAAACTTGGATCAAGACGATTGATTGCGATTTTATTAATATTAAATCAATTCCTTTTTTTACTTGAGCGGGATTTGAACCCATGACCACAGTATTTGTAGCCATGCGTCTTATCCCAATAAATTAAATATTAATAACGTTTTTAACACACACAACAGTCACTTCTGAGTACTACGCATAAACAACTGATTCTGAATGAATGAGATGGTGGCCCAAATTCGAATCCAAAAGCAATATTAATATTAATATAAAATTATTTTGTTAATTTTTAATTAATAATATTTTTTACTTATTCTAGCGATATCCCCCCCCCCTAAAATATTCTCCATTAATTCAAGTCCACCCAGTATATTTATTGAATGTAACTATAAATTAAAAATAAATATGATAAATTGAAAAATAATCACATCAAGTATTGTGTTTATTATTATACGTAACAATACAATTGAGTAATTTAAAGTAAAAGCCTGCTCATAGATTTAAATTGTAGAAATGATTTCATTGTTCGTTTTACCAAGTTTTCAACGGAATAATAATAAATTCAGTGGATAATTGACAAGAACTCCGTTACAATGGATAGCTTCTTTCGGCGATGCTCAATTTCGAACAAAGTTTTAATTAATTCAAAAATACGAAATGAAGTTATCGAGATTCTGTTGTGGTAAAATTATTTATTAAAAATAAATATTTTCCCGTTTCATCTGAATATCACTTGTCACCTGAGGCACATGAAACCCCTTCAAAAGGTCCCCTTACAGAAGCACATCAGGACAGGGTGGCTTTTTTCACCCTTAGTCCGGCAAAGTGAAGCGACAAAGCAATTAGCGGAGTTTACAAACCTCCGGAACTTAAATTAGTTAAAGAGCGATGCTTCAACCCTTCGTAGACCCAGTAAAGGGTGTCTGGACTGAATTGTCACACCATTGTACAACTAAACACACATTACATCACTAATTCCATTCTAATTTAACCTGTGTGGTGTTGGTTGATAGTATTTCAATATGATTCTATCACAATTTATCAGATCTAAAGAGGATCTTTTCTATCTATTTTAGTTATTTGTCACAATAGGCTTGATAATAACAGGTACTCATACCTTTTGAATTAAATATATGTCACCCCATTAGTCAAACAATAGTATCAATTTCACAGAATTATGAAAAAACTATAATACTTAATAACAATGATAAAAGCCTACTCCAATAACATCCCTACGAATGTTTTTATTATTAACTCTAGTCTTCATTTACGATACAAATAGTGTCAATATCTTCATTATCATTTAACATCCACTTTAAATAAAACAGTAAAACTAATATGAAAGAAAAAATGTGAACAAATGTAATTAACTTTTTTTTTATATGCTTTCATTTTTAATTTCGTCCATTTTCAGTAAATTGCAAACTCTTCCTGAACAATAATCCAGGTTACTTAATAGTAAAAGAAATTAATTTCTGAAAAAAAAATATAGATTTATATTATAATGTGGTCTTGACCGAAAATAGAGTAAAACGAATAAAGCTTTTAATATATAAAATGATGTTCTCTTTGGCAGTAGTAAATTTTACAAGGTTATTAAAGTGGGTTTGTCTTTGTATACAATAAACTCGTATATGTTGGTAATGAATACTTATATTAATGCCAGGTGCGAATATTTCATAAGGAGACACACTTTGCCAATTATTATGAAGATGAAGCATTGACAATCTGGGACTCTACATTGCCACCTTCTCATCTTCTTCAACAAATAAGTATGATAAGAATAGATCATTCAATTTAAAAAATATAATGTGGAGTATAACAAAAAAGCACAGTGGTGTTAAAAACATCACTGATTCTACCAAAAAGGGGATCGTTTATTGAAAGATACAAGCCAAAGGGAAGAAATTCAATATTTGCAGCAGTCGCCCTTTTTATTTCAGTACATAGCCACCTGTACTCGAACATCCCTTTATGGTTTAATGACAACCCAACACACAATAAACCTTTATCTACCAAAAAAAAAAAAACCTCTGTATCAGTCAATTTGAAGAGGAAAACTTAATTATATTCTGGCTAGAATCTTTGTATGTGGATTTTATATTAATAGAAATTTCAAAACCCAAATCTGTTTTATTTATATTTATTTAAGTTTTTTTGAATATTTAATTATTCTTCAATATAAAGAACTATGTATTTTTAGTGTGTGCTTTGTTATAGAATTGACAGGCGATACTAATTTGGGTGGTGGGCGTGTGTGTATGTCATCCCCTGTCTACTGGTGAAATTGGTGATATCCCTTCCTACGAGTAGGTATTTCCTGTCATATAAAACAACCCCTAGCTGCATGAAAAATGAACGTATAAGCCAATACCAATTATCTGTACTATTTTTACCATAGCTGATATCTACCTCAATCTATGAAACGGAAGTTTTTAATACAACCTGAAATAAACATTTATTTTTATTTACAGAGTAAAAAATCTCAGGTATAGAATTTTAATAGATCTCAGTAATAGAACTATTATTAAAAAACTAAATAAACAACTTTTAAGTGGACATCGTAATCTACAAAGGTAATTGAGCAAAGTGACAATCTTCCTAATAAATAATTTGGAACTAAAGAAATTTCACTATTTTGCTGTTAGTCATTTTGAATTCTGGGTGATGGGTATTTATTCTCTTGATTAGATAGATTAGCATTTATTATTATTGTTTAGTTTTATTAGGGATGTTTATTTATTTAATTATTTATTATACGCTCCGTGGAGTTTTTTTTTTGAAGAGGGTCTTTTTGAGAGGATTTTTTATACACAACAAAGTGTCGACGGTGATCTTAACAATCACTAGTTACATAGGTAATCGCCTCAGTATTTACCTTTCAATCCAGGAAATAAGAGTAAACCTGGATCAAGACAATCGATCGGGATTTTATTAATATGATTCCCGATAACCCAGTCGTAATAACCGATCAAATCAATTTAAAAATTCTTGACTTGAGCGGGATTTGAACCCATGACCACAGTATTTGTAGCCACGCTTCTTATCCCCTGAGCTATTACGCTGGTATTAGTTGGTTATCAAATGTATAAAATATTATATTCTTCATCAAATGATAAATCCCAAAAAGTCGATAGCTACTTGTAATTATGTACGTACAAATATGTTTAGGTATAATTATTGATAGAGTCCCCAAAGACAAATAATATCGGGAGAGGTAATACATTGAGTTAAATAATTTTGCTTTGCTCGACTAATAAAATATTTACTCATCGATAGATGTTAGCTTAATATCCTCTTTCGTCAAATAGGTTTAGTTAATTATAGTTAGTATGTAGACTGATTTTCATTTGACCCGTAGACTGTTTAGAGACCGGCATGTTAGTTGTTAAAGGGTAAATAAATAGTCTGAACACACTATGTATGAATGTATATATATATATATATATATATAATAACAGTACATAGGGAGCACAAAGGGGACCTCTATTCATCACATTTTTGACATACCAAAGAGAGTGGCCCCATCAAACAACCCATTAAAACCACCAAGCGTCTAAACTGAACTACTCAAATTTAAATACAACTTAACTATTATAAAATCGACCGAATAATTTTTACGAGAAAATAGCTTCTATGATGTTAATTAAATTAATATACAATAATACATCATATAGATGAAATATTGTATGTGATATAAAATTTAGGAGATGTATATTTTTGTTTCATATTGTAATAAAAAATAATTAAAAATCATGTGTTTGAAAAAAAATCATTTCAATATCCAAATGTGTTTAATGATATTATTTTTAAAGCCTTGATCTCACGTCTCTGATATTCTTAAGCATTAAATATGATTTATGTAAATCTAACATAGTATACGAGTTCCTCGAAAAGAATAATTTCTTGTTCTAATTCGAGCAACCTTACAAAATGGTGTCATCGAAAGATTCTCAGCGTATGTGTATTAAGAGAAAGCTTATTAAGTCTACCCTGGGGACTATTTTTTCCATCTCCTTTCCAAGTAATAATACAAGCATGATTGCCATCTCGTTTGCTCGACAAGAAAACTGTTTCTTTTCCAATTTGGTCTAACATCTAATTCTTATTTTCCCCGTAGACGTGGCGTGGTTTTTGAATGATGTCTGGCCAAAGTCTCTTTTTCTACGCGGCTCTAGTACACAAACTAATTATCTCTCAGCAGGCTACGACGACTACGCCAATGGAGGCTTCACGGGTGGTAACTAACCACCTTATTATTATATTCATACCCAGATAACTATGTACGTCTATAATTTATAAGCCTATGTGTGTTTATAAACGGTCGTAAAATGCTTGGTTCCTATCGTGAAATCTAACCAGAACAATATTAATTACAAACAAACGTTAATAACAACATTTATCTATACACAACAACAATTTAAAGTAATTGGAAATGTAATAAATGGCATTTACTACGAATTCCATTATTACATTCCACTCAATTCCAAACATACTCATTAGATTAATTACAGTTTTCAATAAACAATAAAATAATTCACCCTATCAACACCCTGTATTAAATAACTAACCAAATTCACCTGTGCTAAATAATTAAACAAAAATACAAATTCTATTCAAATAAAAATCGTCCAATTTTACTGATCAATTCTCACTGCCAACAAGTATATACTTCAATTTATAAAAATGTTCATAAAAATACTATTTTTTCAACATTAAATGATTCTAGTTCTGGAAAAATGACCGACGTTGAATAATGCAGTTTGAAGGCATGTAAAAAATAGCTCTTATGAAATTTCATATGAATTTTTCATGAAACTCTGTTCCAACATAATTCACCCCTGTATTTTTAGCCACAGTTAATTATCGACTGATTAATAAGCTCAATTTTTTTTAATATGATAAAATAAATATATCTAAAGTTAGGTGAACCATTCATTTGGTATTGAAATCATATTAATTCTGGTCTACTTCTTCTTTAAAACTATAAATAGAACAACAAAAGGCTCTCTACATGTTCACTATTGTCTTTTGAATGACTCTCAATGTGGCATGTAAAGTGTCTACCACTTAATATTTTTCCATTTTACTTTTATAAAATAAACTTATTGGCGAAAGAAAAATATTTTATTTATTCCCTGAAGTATGCGAATTAAATCACTTTTGAAAAAAAGAATCGATTTATGTATATCCACATAATTATTTAAAGCATACATAATATTATTAATTTATTAAAATCAAGTTGGTGTACGGAATATTTGAACTTTTAAAACTATTTTTAGAAGAACATTCAAATTACAATCAAAGTAATTTTTAATAAAGAAATTTTATAATAAAAATCAAAGTAATTAGTTAAAGCTTACTGAATTCAATATAAATGTCAATAATTTAAGTTCAAACACTCTTTTTATGTTTTCTCTCAAATGTAAAGAACTAACTTCATCTTCTTTTGTTTTTCGGGGTAAAATCACGTTATAAAAGATACCCAATATATTTAATACAAACTATACATATAACGTTATCAGTGCATAGAAAGGTATTATCATAAAATGTCACATACGCCTTATTTTTTTTATACGGAGATGATTTGAAGTTATTTTTAGATAGAAAAGCCTATCAAAAGCGTAGTGGGTGATGACGTAAACCTTAGATCTAGAGCCAGGTGCTTGTTTCATTTATAAGTATATATATAAGTGTGGTTTTTTCAGCCTGAAAGAAGCCGAAGCTTTTGGAAACATTTTTCATTTGGTCCGTCTGCTATAAGAAGTTTGTTAATAATTTCCATTCCGCACAACATGTGAAGCTTTTCAAAGTACCGAAACGAGTGCGTATTATTAAATAAAGATAATAGAATTATTCAATTAAAAAGATATTGTAAAAAAATATGAATTTATAGTAATCGGTTCAAGGATATCATATTTTAATACGGTGTTGACTGTAATCGCCGTTTAAACTAACAAGATTCGTAGCTTTTTTGATGCCCGTGTGTGTCTTCGTAGTTTATTCAGTGATTTTCAAGCCGAAAGCTTTTACTAGAGATATCGTATTACTGTTTTAGCTATCTTTGTTCTGTCAACCCATGTCGTAAAAACGTTTGACATGATGTACGTTATAAAAATATATTATGATAAGATTTTGCATATTGAATTTGTGAAATTTAATATTATATAATATTCAAACCCACTAAGTGAATATTATTGAATAATATGTCAAATTTATAATCTTTTTAATCTTTTTTAATACCTAATAAATATATTTCATATGTTACAACTTTTACTTTATTAAACAACTTTTGCATAAAATCTTTGTGTAACAAAAATATATAATTAAAAGTATATAAAACTCATTTAACTTTATCAAGGTTTCTATCGAAAGATCGCTCTTCAGTCAATTACGGTCTATTTTCTTTCCATTACAAATTCACTAGTAAAATACGTACGGTTGAAAATTTTATTCTCAGCCTTATCAAATACTCAGTCTCAATCGAAACTTTTGATTTGAAAATAGTAATTGATTTTCTATCCAAACCAGGACATTTATTTAAAATGACTGAATTGAATAAATATAAAAACATTCATTCATATTTAATAAATATTGTATTGTAATTGTATACAAATATTTTTTTATATATACATATAATAATAACTTTACTGCATTTCATTTTAATACAATACTGAATTCATTTCATGGAATGAGCTTTTCGTGTGGGATCGGATTAAAGTTTACTTGATTAATAAAAAGATTAGATTACACAAATATATGGAAATCCTTTTAAAAATAGGTATATTTATGTCATTGTATAGTATTGCATCATTTTCATATTATAATTTAATATCCACATGTGACATTTTATAATTCAGGTAAACAGTGAAGATTAAAATTTAATTACAAAAATGATAAAACTACAACGAACGCTGAAGTGAAATACAAAATTAGCTTCTTCCAATAATAAAAATTATAATAAATATTATAAATAAAAATAAATTTACATTTATTTATGTGTTTTTTTATAGGTTAAATTATCACATGTACAGACTTCAAATGTACTATTTCAAGATAGGTTTTACATCATTTTAGACCTCATGCAGTGCAACTCGTCGTCTAATGGACATTCTGTGTTTTCCTTTTTGTTGACTTACTTCAAAAGCACATTTTCTCAACGGTGGAAAATTTGATGGAGATATCTTGATAAAAGTGTCACAAAAATTCAAGTCATAAGATTAAGGATATATTACAGTTTGCAAGAGCAATTTACAAAAAAATAAGCAGAATTTAATTAATATCCAGCCTTCGCATATTGTACATACTTTATTTTAAAAATCGATTGGTTTTTTAATACTTCCTAAGGTTGAAAAATTACAAAATGATTAATTTTAAAGAGTGTGTTTGACGTTTTCTCGTCGTAGCACGCGTTAATTATATTAATGATGGTATAATATTTTTTCACTCAGGCTCGCTGTTATATTTTATTACTTAAAGATAAACTACAATATATTAAAACATTATTTTTTTTGTAAATAAAACGATAAATTATACCATGCTTTTTGCCTGAGCTGTTGTATTTTCGTATGCAATATAATTTGATACCAGTAATTAACAACGTCATAATATACACACCCATTTACTACATTACAATATGTATAAACTACCCTTCTCATACTTACAACATGCATTGAAATATTAACCCACCAACAACATGCATACTAATTTTCACAATAAAATAATAAAACATAATATTTTCACAATAAAATAATATTCAAGCCAGTTTTACATTTAATTATTATTGCGATACATATATTTGAAGAAATGTTTTCGAATATTTATTGGTAGTTTGTATATTTCATTATAATATTAGTTTGGTAATAGTGAGGTCAGCGTAGCAGCACTTTGTAGCGTCTAATTATTAAAGAGAGGTCCGGTCACGTCAAGCCGCATAATTCTTTAGCTTTATACAACTTTTCACTATGCTTAATTAATTTTAGCTACATAAAAAAACCATCAGACTCTTTGTGATAACTTTAATCAAAAGACGGCGATCGGAAGGTTTAGTTTAACATTGTGGTATTTTAAAAAAACACAATGAAGGATCGGCAATACATAAAATTGTACATTTAATTAATTTGCATACTTCAAGTGATATTGGCTCTTTTGATTAATATTTTACTAATATTGTTTTAATATGCACGTGCACATTAATTTATATATACCATACCAGTATAAAAATATTATGCTACTAATAATCCCAAAAAGGTCTTTGAAAAAAAATTTGAAGAACCATAGCCTTGTGCATAGAATGATTATTTAGAAATAATATATAAAAATAAAACTCTTAAATAATATTAGAGTAATATTTTATCTCGCTATGCAAAATACGTATTCTATAATATACATACTTCCTTAGCTATATCAAGAATGAGGATGTGTTGGGTTAACCCAGCTTCTCTGGTAATTTACTGTAAGAAACACAAGATACGACTGCTGCAGTATTTACGTGTACCACTATATACTACGGCGCTACGGTGCTACGGCGCTACGCCGACCAAACACACAGTCTTAACGTATTTACAAAACACCATTATCGTGCTCGGTATGCAACACTCCACCACAAAATACGGTCATAACAATACACTGAGACTAGCAAAAATATTCCCAGCGGTCTTTAATTCGCCTTTACAATGCATTCAAAAGCACACACGATCATTATCATCAACAATATTCTCTTTTCTGTTTTTTTAAGAAAAAATATATTAAAATAATAGACATGTTATTACAAATTCTACTGGGATTGGAAGAATTCATGTCAAATAATTACAATGAAGTAAAACAAATATCTATTCATTTGAGAATATCAATTATTTTGATTAAAATATTAAAAAATGTTCTAATTTTATTGAGTTTTTAATAAGGATATTTTATTTAAGTATTTACTGTATCACCTTTACTTATGAGTTCTTGTATAAAGAGGAAATTTTCGAGAATAATAATTATAAATAACAGAGCCTTCCTGGTAATAGCTGAGTACATAAAAGGTAATAAAAAAAATATAGCTTCATAATTGAATTCACTATTGTAGTTTGTAATAAAAATGTTCATACTTATCGTCCATTTTTAAAGTGACACGATTAGGGATTTTTATTAAATTTCAGAATCCAAACAAATTCCTGTATTGACTTCCAATAAATTTGTATTATATTATTTGACCCGGTCATTGGCGATATTTTTTGCGACAAATAGAATGATCCCAGACATTTGTAAGGTCGTTTTAATACTCTTTATATGAGTTCAAATCGCTTTTACGATATCCGGTGTTGATTGAAGGCGTCTCAGTACTTTGGCAAAGCCATAGTAAAATCACAAAGCACTCTTTACGATTCCTTTTCTTGTAAACTAGTAAAATACGACCGACAACCCAGCGGGAATATTCGATTTTAACCCAGTCCAAATATACAAGATCGTAAATGTAATACTTACAAGTCGACAGTTCAAACTAGATATAAAATTTCATACATAATTTGATTTTTAAATTTTGTAGTTTTATCCGAATGTTGAATTTATATATCATAACATTATTCTTGCCAAATTGTTATGTGGCAAATATAGAGCTATCGTAAAATTCGTGTGTTATTTTAGCACATATGAAACGCTTTTATTATTCCCTTTGCTACGATTCATTATGTAACGACTAACGTAGTATTATAACGACCTCATAGTGAAGTCTTAGTCATTTATACAACGAAAAGCTATCATAATATGATAACAAAAGTAATTTGATTAATATTAATATCGCACTAATGAGATTGTTTGTATTTTTTTAGCATATAATTTTGATTTAAAAAGGGGTAGTGTATATGAGAGCATCTCGTGAAATTAAGCTGAAAATTATTTTATTTATAACTCCACTTTAAAGGATAATTAATTAAATCCCACTGGATCAAACAACGATTCAAAGAAATTCCTAATTCCGTTTCAGGCAAACTCCATAAATAATCACCTAAATAAAGTGTTTTTATGAGTCTTGTCAATATTTTGATAAAAATAACTATAAATATAAAATGCTTGGTAATATAAAATATTTTCAGTTAATTTATGACAGTGATTAATATTGTGTGTGTAAGTCGTGTTCTCCTTAAAGCCCTTAGGGACAATGCATCTACGATCATGTATAAACTTAACCATTACACTTACCTGACACCACAATGTACTCCATAACATAAAAGCCTACAAAATACTACCTACACGTTGTAAAATTATCATTTATGAAACATACATTTATATCATCACACACGGTGATAATGAAAATGACAAATATATACTAAAATTAAGGGTTTACACTAACACTGTTTTCACAACAACTACTTAATTAATTAATGCTTATAATTGACTAGATTTAAATATTAATTCATGCGTATTGAATGTATTTAACCATATTTAAGTTACCAACGTGAACAATGAGGTTGTCATGGTGGTAAAACACAATGTGTTTTCATACATTAGGTACTAATAATAAATTACCTAACCAATGAACGTATCATAATGCGACTTATCAAACAAGTATTAAATATATGGAATGAAATGAATATTGATTTTCAATCAAGAATAAAATGTTATAAGAAGACAATTCAGTTCCATAACAATATTGTCTAGTCATTAGTTTTTCGAAGCACAATACAACTGAATATGATATAAATATAGTTGTTGTATTTAATGGATGATTAATAGTAAAACATTGGTTTCGTGACCTTATTATTTTTTTACAACAATGTGGAAGGCTTATAAAATAAAGTAAACATATACAATTTCGATCGTTGAAAAACATTATGTTGGAGTTTGAAGAGAACTCGTTATTTCAGCTAAAGAAAAAGTTTCATTTTAACTTTGAAAACAAGCGAGCATATGGCAAACAAGTTAGTATTGTTGGAAATAACTATTGTAGGTAATTTTCGAAGAATATTGCATCTTGAAATGTGTCGAAATGATCCAATCCTTTATAAAAATAACCATTTGTAAACATACAACTTTAGTGTATGGTGATATTTCTATTCGAATATTTGTTTTGTCAATTTTAAGAATAAAATAAATTGTGTGATAAACCAAACAAATAAGAGATTTTTTCAATTAAATATTTTCATTGTAAAAACCACACCATAGTTTGGCTCATCTAGAATTGATAATTTAAAGTATTTACATATATATCTTAAAATCTGTGAATGCCTTATTTGCGTTTCTACTGGTAAATTTTATAGCATCCGGTAAATTATCACGTAGCTTCATTTTAGACTTACAGGTGACTTTACAGTCAAATAAAATAGTACATTTTTAAAAATTATAAACAAGACATTTATTAAGAATTAGATTATTTTACACATTACCATAAAGTAGTACATGAATGGAAAAAATCAATACGCGATTTTCAAATTTCAAATTCACGCGGAAATCACATACTTTATAATTGATATATTTATCAATTATTTAATTGAAATTATGAAAATTTAATACTTCTGTGTGTGAGTTCTTAGCGAATTGTAGTATGGCACTTTAGGAAACGAATTCAGGATGTGTCGCCGAGCAAATTTTGTTTCTCTCTGTACAAAATCCAAAGGTAATTTACGACAACAACTAACTTTATGCAACCCCATATGTTTTTGTCCCCATACGTTATTATTATTCACAAACTAATTTCACTGATCGATCGGGTGACTATCTTCAATAATATAATACTTATTTAAAAAAAATCAAAGATAAAGTGATAGAAAGTATGTGCCAAAAGTTTTCACCAAACCTAGAAGTGTGGCGTATGGAAATTCAGTTTGTTTTATTTACAAGTGCATGACAAAGTGGCTTTTGAAATTGGGCATTCAGCCAACATTTCTATGCCTTGAATCTATCTATTTTAAATTTGATAAAAAAAGTACATCGTGTCACTTTCCTTGATTCGATCCGTTTTCAGGTGAAACAATTTAAGTATAAAGTAGAGTTGTAGGATAAAGGTACCTGCAAATCCAATTGCGAACATATACAGATGTATAAATAAAAGGGTTTAAAAAGTTATTTTTCCTCACACTAGAAACATTTATCAGGTGGAAAGTGGGCGTTTAGTTTACCTTCTGAACTCTAAAGGGAACATCACCTTGCATACTAAACTACTGACAGAACTTCATACAATTTGTTTAGATTCGTACTAAAAATGTTGAGTAAAAGTACTTTGTATTTCATATTATTTGGTGAAATTTATATAAGGGTTATTTGAACCAAAAACTTGAAAAAGATATGCTTTCTTTTTAGAAAAATCGCATACTTAATAATATATACAAATCCGTTTAAGTTTTAAAGAGTCAATGTCTAAAAGTTCCGCAAATGACCCTCATTAGTCACATACATATGACCATATATCACTGATAATTTTGTTAATTGCCATATAAACGCTTTGAACTGCTTTTTTTAAAGACAAAACTATAGTAATAAAAAATATAAACAATAATGAAAAGTATATATATAAAAATAAATAATAGTATTATATTATAAAAAAAATGTATATAAAATAAAATAAAGTAAGGTGTAGGAAGCAATAATTTATAAGTTGCTTTAAAGGGGTATAATAATATATTATAAAGCTATAATAATAATATTGTCATTTTCTTCTAAAAGCGGGGAAACACCCTAGAAAATAATATAGTATTGCAAGGAACACATATTTCGTTATCTGTTAGGCATTTTCTTTTATTAGCATTCATTAGAAAAGGACCGATATACAATTTTAAAGCTGTCATGGAAATTCAAATAATACTTAATGCTTATAATCTCATTCAGGGTTTAAGGTTGTTTTAAAGCGTATTATTATCGTGAATTCAAAATCATCTACTTATTGTTTTTTTTATAATATAAAGTTTATATTGGCTTTATGAAGAGTCAAAGGTTTGAATACGTCATTTGTCCATTATTCGTTTGATTATTGAATGTTCCAAAAAATTGATTGGTATTTCGATGGAGGTAAATCATAGATATGGGGTTTATTTGTGTTGTCGTAGTTACAATAGAAGACATTGCATCTAGTTGAACTGTTTTAAGTGTGGTGCATTCAAGTTTGCCGTTGTTTCGCAAAAGCAAGTACACTTGAGGCATTTTCATGAAGCAACTGCGGAACAAGTTTGTCGCGGACACCACAAAAGAGAACTCCATTAATATGTTAATTCGGGACATGGTGAAATTTTTACAACCAATTCTCTTTTATAAACCCCTGTCGCTGACAAAAAGAACACAGCGATTTAAAAAGTTAATACCGGAACACTCCATAACACCAACACTTCCCAGAGCGACATTTTGGAAATATTTTATATTTCTTAAATATCAACAACATGCCTAATATCGTACCATAATAATAGGTATAAAGTATGGTACAAAATAAATATTTTATACCAAATTGATATTTTTACCTACGGAATTGAGTAACTCTAAAAGACATACATACTATTATGTAGTCCTGCACAAATTAGTGAGTGAAATTATAATTTGTAGAAATTTAAATAATATAATTCAATATCTCATTTTCCTTCTATTCTAGTGTTATGCTGATACTCGCTCAAATAATATATAATACTAGGGTGTATAATATAATAATATTGTGATATGTTTATGTTTATATACGGCCCAAGAGCTTTTTTGGGAAGGTTTTTTTTTACAAATTCATATTTTTTATACACAACAACGTGTTAATTCAGTGTCTTTTGGTGATCTTAACTAATACTAGTTACACAGGTCACTGACTTAATAATCAGTATTTACCTATCCAGGATATCAGAGTAAACCTGGATCAAGACGATCGATCGCGATTTAATTAATATTTATAAAATAAAAAAATTGAGAAATCTAAACGAATACTTAATACTATATGATTACAACAAAATATTGGGAAATCAAATTATAACATAATAACCAGCGTAATAGCTCAGGGGATAAGAAGCGTGGCTACAAATGCTGTGGTCATGGGTTCAAATCCCGCTTAAGTCAAAAAATTAAATTGATTTGATTGGTTATTACGACTGGGAGATCGGGAATAATATTAATAAAACCTCGATCGATCGTCTTGATACAGTTTTACTCTGATTTCCTGTATTGTAAGGTAAATACATTGTTTATAGCACATTGTTCAATCTCAATTATTCAAATATATACCATAAATGTATACTTTTTTCACATATTCGGCATTATCTCAAAATTGTTTATTCAAATACCGTCAACAATGTTATCTGGTTTCACATTGATAGAACAACTTTGGGTACACATTTAAACAGCTTAATTGATGTGAAGAGGTGAATACAGCAATTAGCTTAATGGGCGTTTGAAATGATGATAACAATGGCTATAAATAAGACATGAATGCAGCACATTAGTATGAATAAGTATAAATATGCATTGTTGGTAAGAAGGTGGTGCAGAATTGGAGTTGGTTCCGGTGGTTGGCGTTAAAGCCTTAACTAAAGCCTTAACTCGAAGCACGCCTCGGGCAAGGAAGCCTTTTCCGTTGTGGGCGTTAGAAAAATTCCTCAATTTACATTTACAATTTCCCTTCTCGCAAACGAAAATAAACAAAAATGCTGGCGGTGCTTGTGTTTCTATCAATTTGTGTCTTTCGCACAAAAGACGCGATGCTGAAAAAAGCGTCTACTTTAAAGCGCCTCCGATGGAACATTCGCTTCCAGTATATTTCCACGAATTCGCATTCGATTTTCATATACTTTGCACTCCTATATGTGGTTTATATATTTAAAATTATCATTTTGTTGTGAGAAATTATTAAACCAGTTGATTATTATATGACACGTTGAATAACTTACGTTACTTACTATAATAAATTATAATTCTCCTGTTATGGCAACGTGAAAAAAAAAAAAAAATATATATATATATATATATATATATATATATATATATTAGATAAATAAATCAAAGATACTTTTTTTGATAATTATGTTTTATATTTGACATCGCATATTCCCTACATAATATGTCTGTTTTGATAATTTGCTGAATTATGTATTATCTTTAAATGCAAATCTATTAGATATATGCTTATTGGAATTTAATGTGATCTTAAATATAAAAAATGATGATCCCCTTGTCAAAATGAGTAAAAATCCCATATTTCTAATATTTGGCTTAATCTCACACTTATTAATTAATTATTGTTAATAATTAATTATGTAACTTGGAAGACTTTTTTTTTTATTATACAATTTCTTTATTCAATATAATTTGCGTACAATGTTTTGATACATTATGATTGGTTGTTACAATGTTAAGTTTATAGACTTAGTCTTTTACTTATTTTAATACGGAGTATAATTAATTGATATTTAAAATAACTAATAAGTCATAACATAATTTATGGGAAAAAATACAAAAACCCACTTGTAGAACTACTAAAATATACATAAATATTATACATAATAAATAATAAAAAAATAAATAATAAATAAACTTAGAATTACAAAACATATACTTAATACTATATGAATAAAACAAAAATATTGTGAAACACGAATATAGTAAAATCAATAATGACAGACAAAATCAGATGTGTTTGTGAAAAAGATATGTTAAAGAATTTTTAAGGAATGTCTCTCAACATTTCAGTGGTAATTTAAAATTTCGCTTATTTGAAACATATTTTATTTTGTTAACATTTTGTATTAAAGAGTTAGTGGAGAAGTTAACCATTTTGTTATAGTGTTTATTGCTTAAGTCAGTGATAAACTCCTCTACTGTTTTCATTTTGATACTCTCATGAATTTCTCTAAGGTACGTTCCAGGACCCAAGTTTAATATCATTTTTAGGCACTTGTTTTGGATTATTTGGAGCTTTTGTTTATGAGTTTGAGCCACAGTAGCCCAAGCAGCACATCCATATGAGATAAGGGGCCTAATGGTAGACTTATATATGAGAATCTTATTTTTAATGGATAATTTACTATTTCTATTGATTAAAGGATATAATGGAAGACTTTTATTTTTTCATTACAAGTATAGTAAGTACAAGTAAGTAAAAAAAAATTATTACTATCGGGTTCAATCATAATCGATATTTAAATATATAATATAGTATCAATTCAACATATATAATATTGTGAATTGGGTTTTTCTTCAAACAATCTTGTCAAAACAAACTTATATATTACATAAAACAAATGAATATTTTTTTTTTAAATATTATCATCAAATTTTGCCAATATTACCTGAAAATATCCAGACAAAAGCTGGCATTCGCCTGAAACACTTTCTGTGTAACGTCAAAAATGTTTTCCATGCGAGCATTTTTCAGACAGACTTATTTTGAAAAACGCTGTCGAAAACGAAGAGTAATGTTTGTGTATGAACGATAACAATTGGTATATTCAAACAAATAATAAATGTTTATTATCTTGTAACATCTTTACTTGTGAACATTCAATTAAATTAATTTAAAAATTATTGGATGTGTGTACTTTTATAAAACACTTTCACATGATTATTTAAGATCAACAACAAAGAAATTTAGACCATATTCCGTATAAAATTTACAGTCCATTGCAAACACACAATATGGATAAGCTTTACTGCTTTCGAATACGGATATTTTTACCTTTACAAAGAGTATATTTCGCTTGAAAGAAACCGCACGTCATAATAAAACTGTATATGAATAGCATTTAGTGAATAAATGTGAAATCTTTTCATTCGTGATTGTGCAAAAAACATTATCCTAGTGAATACTTCCAGTGTCAATAAAAAGCTTTTAAGATGAAAACCTTCTTCAAGCACCGTCAAAATGAACCTTCTGTCAAATACTCTTATATTGATAAAGGTACGATTTGGGTGAAAAAAAAATGCACCATTTCTTAAATACGTATTAGGTACTCTACATTTATAATATGTATATTCGACACGGATAGAAAGAGATATGTCATTTAATTTTTATTAATAGATTCCCATAAACTTTTACTTTATTATATTATAAAGCGGGCTTGAAATATCTGAGAATATTTGAAATTATGGTACGGTATCGCAAATATAAAATTTTAATTTAAAATTAGAATATAATTAAAAATATTAATTACGTATTTACCAGACACAAAACA
>JAGTTH010006859.1:0-77041 GCA_022606485.1 Agraylea sexmaculata | reverse complement strand
AGGTCCCTGTCAGGTTGTGCCCCGTTTGACAAATTTTAATTCGGCAGTGTATAAGGAGATAGTCCACATATTAAAGCGAGGTATTATAAGCAAGCAAAGGCTGTAGACATGGCATGTAAACCGTGACCGCTCGTACCAAGTACCAACCACGTGGACTAGCTTAATTGTGCCTCTCTTATACACGCGACATGCACACCAAAACCACCAAAAAAACACACACTTTTACCACCATTAATCATTATCATCATTACTATGTATGTATCCTCCTTTACGACTATGACCACCATAAACAAATAATTGTATACCATGACGCTTGGCAAAACTTGTGACTTCCTTCGGCGCGACGCGACGCGACGCTGTGTGATTTTCACATACATACAATTATTTAAGACAAACATTAAAAAACAACAATATCACAGTTTTTTAGCTTAGTGGATAAAGCAACCAGGAGACGCAGTTTCCCATTATTATTTACATTTTATATAATACTACAACTTTTAATCATTGAAACATTTAAAGGATGTTGGATAAAGGAAATTTAAAAAATATTTTATATTGAAATTGATTTCTAATCTACAATATAATAATTATCTCATTTTATAGTTTAGGTCACCTTTAAGTGACTACCATATTCATTTCCACCAATACAAAATGTCACTTTCATTTTCTTTCAATATTATTTAGCCTTCATTCCATATTAATCTGAATTAAAAATGGTGTATATTAAACGATACCCAAGCACAAGATTAAATTCAAATATTAAAATTAATTTTCAATACAATATATTAATTATCTCATTTCAAAGTTTGGGTCACTCATAAATGGCTGAGGTATTCATCTCCACTAATAAAAATAAATCACTTTCATTTTCTTTCTTTTACATATTTATCCGAAATAAAAATGATTCTATCTTAAACGATACCCCAAAGTGGGACAATATATTTTTTTAAATGGGGTAAAAAGTGGAACATTTTACATAATAAACATTTAATGTGTTGATCAGTTTTATACTTTGATTAAAAAATAAGCAATCCAATAACCATACTCATTGACTTTATTACTTTGTATGAAGGAGACAATAAATGTGTTTTGTTTATTTATTATTTTTATTTATGTAAGATATAAGGAACCATTTTTAATATTTTGTTATTGTTTGATTAATGAGTATATGTATAATTATAATTGTTTCTTTTAAAAATCCTGGTTTTGATTGCTTTGAAACATTATTTGTTTCATTTTGAGCTATCAATGTATCAAAAATACGTAAAATTCTCTAACTGTATCTAAAAATGTACACGATATATTTGTTAATCAAAATATTTATTATATCGTACCTCAGATTTTTCAATATGCATTTTAAAAAATGACTTAAATAGAGAGTATTTTTTTCAATTAAATATGTTTTTAAGATAAGAGCATTGAAACCAAGACTTTTAATTTTATCAGTTCTTCTTCGATGGACTTGAGACGGTATTCGTAAAATTTTACAAGAGATTATATAAAATTAGACGATGGTTTTTCAATAGTAATTTATATTTTTTTTTATAAAAAAGTAACATTAGGTTGTTGAATATTTAACTATCATACTTCAACTATGCTCAATCAATAGTGGGGTTAATTAATTTATTAATTAAATTTTGAAGCTGCTTCGTCGATAATTTTGTTTTCGTGGTACATATCTAAGAGTAGGCACGCCGCGGACTATGGGGCGCAACTTTTAAGGGTTGAAAAGATTTCGTGCGTTGATTACCCCCTTTCCAGGGCACACATCCCCCCATCTACAAAAAACACACCCACCACTACCACCCACCGGACGTCAAAGAGGGTGGGACGTCCTCCACCCCCTTTCACATCTGGCTTACCCCAATTACTATCAAAACTCAAATGTATTCACGCCGAAAAATATTTTCTCCCAACTTTTCTCACGCGTGGATAAAATTGACTAATTGACTAATTAAAAAAAAATAAAGTATATTCAATTGCCTGTTATAATTTAAATTAAAATTGATCTTAGATTCAGGTATTATGTGCACATTAATTTATAACACACTTCTTGTCTTAGATAGTCCATATAAATATTTTAAATGTTTTATTTTGTTTAATATTTTTAATGAATTAATAAGAGACAGCAGCATACAAAATCTTTGATAATGGGGACGGCACTTCGTATGCACATTAGTATTGATTTTAATTGTGAGAGTCCCTCGTCGCTTTCTTTCGGGGAGGAAAAGGGTGGCACATCTGAGGGTGGTTCGTGTTTAGGGGGTGGGTTTGAGACTTTTAGGGGAAAAGAAAAGACAGGCCAACACATACACTTTTAATATATGTATGTGTATGTGTGTGCATTTTAATTAGCTTCGTCCCCACAGTATAAACACAAAGTATGACGACGATAAAAAACAAAAGTGGAGAATGCACAATATCACTATTGATTGCACCATCAATACATTACAAAGGGGAGGTTTTTAATTTAATTTTGCCAGTTTTTGATGGCATGCGGACTATTTTTTAGCTGAAAAAAAAAACAGGGCCAAAAGTTGTGAAAAGTTCTTAAAGTGCACGACAAGTATGTATGTGAGACAGCGGCTAGATATGACTACCACCATAATCATTTTAATTTACGACAAACCACCCCCCACAAAATAGAAATATGCAACCTTTTTTTCATAATTAAGAATAATCGACGATGCCTTTTAAATTTATAATATTGTTTACTTCTTATTAATAATATAAAACAGTAGAGTGCGATCGTTAACTGCTTGCTTATTAGATTGACAAGATTTATATAATATTTACACAGTTATATTTTATTGATAGTCATTTTAGTCCCAAACACATGTATCAAACACAAAATATCGTTTAATTTTGTTTTTACTGTTTAATTAGAATATTATGGATGTAATATACTTCTATGCAGAAAAAAAGGTATTAAATTATTAGTATTTCTACAAAATATCTATATTCCATATAAACATAAAGATATTTCCTTGAAATGGATTAGTCAAAAAAGTTATTTTAATGCGTTTACATTTTTATTCCTATCAATTAATATTTGAATGAAGATAATCGGATTTTAACTAGTGGTAATGGTAATAAATAAACATCATTTATGATAAAAAAATCTAGACCTACTACTAATAGAAATGATTTTATTTTACACATACCTGTACGTATATTCAATGTATGTTACAAGTTCAATATTATTAATAAAAAATGAAAAGGTCTTACCTTTCTTTGATATATTTACCTTAAGCAGCTTATTAAACTACACTATCAATTTATCTATTTATTATCAGTAGTCTCTCCTGAAAAATTGATTCTTGTGACATCTGCTGTTTTTACGCTATGGTTTTCAATATTATAAAATAAACGGGAATAGTATATATAATGATAGATATAAATTATTTTTATACATAATGCAATAGAGTACAGATACATATTCTTTAAATATAATTATTATTTACTTAAAAAAAGGTTATTTTAGTCTGAAAGTTGTATGTGTACTCTTTAGTAAGTTCGTCATAAGCTCACCCCCGTGTGTGGTGGTGAAGTTTATGTGTAGATATATTTTTTTCATTAATGAATAAAATTATGCGAACCACCCCCGCCCCCATTGCCCAAGTATATATTTTATACGAGGGCATATCTCTTTTTATTTGGTGCCGTAATTTATACGAACGCAGTGTCAACGTGCCGTGGTCTTATCTTAACCTCTATATTTACAAACAACCACCCACCTCCCTTTACAAAGATACTCGACTGATTTTACATGTTAGAAAAAAAAAGTGTTGATGTTTGTTCTGTGATATGAGCTTTTGATGTATATTTTCTTTAATTAAAGTACAGGTACAAGATCACATTACTAAGAGGGAGGCTTTAGGCTATATGAAACGAGGGTGTTTTGTGGGTGGTGTGGGGTGACATGCGTGGATGTTGGTAAAAAAATGTCATTTGGAAGGTGAATTTAATTTTCTCATTATTAGGAACACGACCACACGTGTACTTAATACCTGGCCTCGGGGAACAACACGTGTCACCCCATTACATTTTAGTAACTACTACATATTTAATTAAATATGATTGATATAAGTATGTTATTTTTTACTGTGCTCGCTTATAGAAGGAAACGAAAAAAATTCTTATTAAAATCTCCCCAAACTCACATTAATGTGTAATAATATATGTATGTGTGTAAATTATTTTTATATGTGTCCCTTCCTTCCTTAGTTGGTACGCATCACAATTTTCTTCATCATGCAAATGAGAATCCCTAAAAATTATACTTTATTCGTATAAAAGATATCATAAATATTAATAACCGCTTATAGGCGTCTTTAATTTTAATAAAAACATTTTTATTTCATCAATACTTTACCTATACTAGATTAAAAATCTCTGTACACTGTCAATTCAAATATTTTATCAGCAATTATTTTGATAGTTAGTCTACAAATATTCTGATAAAATAAATAAAAAAACACGAATATGCATTCAACTAAATATCGAATAATTAACTACAAACTATTAATCTCCCCAATGCCAAAAAATTATTTCCCTTCTAATAAATTAGCTAGTTGTTCAAATAGAAATTATGGCCTCATTCATATTATTATTACAATTTCTTTATTAACATAAGTTTTTACATTGATTGATAGAACAATACATCTTTGGAAATAGACTTAGGTGTACAGAGTGTTTACATCTTTTTACCTATAACTAACATGAGAATGTTTTATTTAAATTTGACATGAGTAATAGTATTTAATTATAGAAAGAATGGGGAAAAAAAATAAAAACCCATTTACAAATTTGAAGATTAATAAATAATAACAACGATAAAAGCAATATTAATAAAACAGTTACAAAATATAATGCTTAAAAACTAAATAACAATTTGTTTGGGTAAAACAAAATTAGAGTTGAGTGGATTATTGGAAATTTTATTTTATTTTTAAAAATAATATCAGTTTGGAAGTCCATTGGTAAAATGAACTTAGGTTTCCTCGAGGCATATTTGGTTTTATTTACATGTCTTATGATTGGGTTAGTCAGGAAGTTAGTCATTTTAGTGTAATGTTTTTTACTCAAATCTGCGATATTTGCTTTGATCATTTTTAACTTAATGTCCTCGTGGACTTCTTTAAAAAATATGCCAGGTTCAAGATCTAAGGCCATCTTAAGACACTTGTTTTGGACAATTTGAATTTTATTGATATGGATTTGTGCCACAGTAGACCAAGCTGGGCATCCATACAAGAGAATCAGTCTGATAATTGATTTATAAAGAAGTAGCTTATTCTTGGGTGACAGCTGACTACGCCTGTTAATAAGTGGATATAAGGTGTTAATAGCCAGGCTGCTCTTGTCCACAGCATATTTTACATGCTTGGACCAGTTCAACTTGGAGTCTAAGATAACTCCCAAATACTTGACTTCTTTGAGCCAAGGAATTTGTTCGTTATTGATATTAAGAGGGGGGATGTGGGATCTCTTTCTTTTGTTAGTAAATATTATTGCTTCAGTTTACTCTCGTTGAGTTTTAATTTCCAGCGAGAGTAATACTGTGTTAGTAGGTCTACAGATGCTTGGAGGCGTCTACGAATTGTGTCTAATCTGTAAGATGATGTGAATATGGCGGAGTCATCCGCGTAAAGTGCTAAGGAGCAATTACGAGGAATAGGGATGTCATGGATGAAGAGATTGAAAAGATAAGGAGCGATAATACTTCCTTGCGGAACTCCCGCAAGGATTGGATGCTATACAGATTTAACATTGTTAATATCTACTGAGAATTTTCTGTTAGTAAGATAAGATTGAATAACTTTGGTGAGATATGGTGGAGTGTTAGTGTTAATTAGTTTGTGAATGATACCATCAAACCAGACTACATCAAAAGCTTTGGCAAAGTCCAGGAAAATCGTTCCCGTACTTTTTTTATTATTAAAATTTCCTCTAACATGCTGTGAGATTCTTGTTAGTTGTGAAGTGGTACCTCATTCATATAGAAATTTTTTATAATACTTAAATTAAAAATATGCTTAAGCAGAGATTTTTTTTATAAATATTTTTTATTTAAATACTTTTTATAAATATGTATACAGAGTAAACTTACAAAAAAATATTTTCAAATATAAATTACGTATACAAAAGACACAAAACACACGTAATACTGAGTATACAGAAATAGCTGAAATATAAATTTTATTTCTAAATGATTATTAATTAAGTACTTATTCTTTCGAAACCCTACCATCCCCAAAAATATTCTCAGTTAATTCAAGTCCAATCCGTATAAAAGTATTTAATTTTAAAATATATTATCATACCAAAAATTAATATTATTGTTCTCGACTTGATGAACGTATTCTAAGAAGGTTGAGGGTAGTAATGAAAAAAAAAGTCGCAAGAAGAGTTTGCGGGGAGTTTTCCAAACACATTCATAAAGATGCATATATACATGTGCACACATATATACATATATTAACATAGTAGTAGTAGTAAGGGATGCTAATCCCCACTTATGCCTGTTCTACACGCACACTCATCCTCATTTAGGGCCATCAAATATTAATTAAAATTATTATGTCATATTAAATATTATTTTTAAAAAAATCAAAAAAATATGACCGATTTTTTAAAGTCCATGATCGTATAGAAAAACCACCACCATTACATTGATTTCTACCCATACTATTCTTTATTCCTAGTGAAATTTAATTTTAATTTACACCTACTAAACAAATGCTCTTGTATGATATTAATAATTTATTTTTTTCCTCACTTTTTTTATATTAAGTTCTCTGAAATTGAACTGCAAATATATCAGAGGAACACCCTATAAGTATTTAAATATTTTAATAGTAGATTAACACTTTTTTAACGATCATCATTTCCCACATATTATTAATATTTTTGTTTTATTTTTTATATATGTAAATATTATATCATACTGCAGTACCACTAGAGCATTACGGGAGATCCCAAGTCACTGTGATAAAAATACAGCATTCATCAGTTTGAATATGAAACAGAAAAAAGAAATACAAGTATTTAAAAAAATAAGAGCAGAAGGAAAACATATGAAAGATATTAGGCAATCACATATATAATGTAATTTTAAGTATCAAAATAATTATCCCCATGTAGAAATGAATAAAAAAACATATATATATATATATATATATATATATATATATATATATATATATATATATATATATATATTTATATATATATATATATATTTATATATATATATATATATATATATATATATATATATATATATATATATATATATATATATATATATATATAGGCTTAATCTCACACTGATTAATTTATTATTGTAAATTTATATATGATAAATACATTGTAAAAAAATATTTGTGGTATATGAATATGTTAATAAAAGGACACAATTTAATAAATGAATAGTTTAAAAATGTTGAAAGCCCTGGTCCAGTATGAGAATTTACACATCGTTGTGGTTTCCCTCGGAGTTCTCTCTCCAGGACACTTGAAAAATATTTTCCATACAAGAATACTCTCTGATCGGATATATGAACACATACTCTAAGATATGAAGATCTTCTCCTCCCCATCATCCTCAAAATCATACAAAGGAAGTACCACTACGTCTTTCCACACCGTCCGTATTATTAAAAATGATGAATATCCACCCACACTACTGCCTACTCTAAATAAAAACACAATTTCATTCCTTTTCACCGTGTCTTTTACTACTTCTTTCATAAGAATAGGACTCCCGTGTGAGACTGATCCATTACGAATCCACCCCCATGGAAAATTTGTATTGTGTATCGATATTTATACACCACTTATTATACAATTTAATATGTTAGAGACATTTTTATTTTTCAGAGCAATTTGTATTTCTTCTTTAACTAGGGTTATTTTAATTGAAATTTTCAATTTGTTAATGTTTTTTTATCTTCTACTTGGTTTTTTAATAGGACGATTTTGATTTCATTTTTGCTTTAATGTAGTTTTTTTTATCGATTAGAAGAATTTTTTTATTTTAAAAATGAATAGTAAAAATGTGAAATTATTATGCATTATAAAATTAAATACATCTAAAAATATTTAGAAATTATTTAATATTTTTAAATGCTCAGATTTGATTTTAATGACTCTGTATATATGATATGTATAATTATGAAATATCTCTAATATTATTTTGAAATTAATTTCATATTATTATCATTAAAATAGCCGTTTCGAGATTTTAGATATGTATTAATTGTAATAAAATAATTATATGAAATATTATTCTTCCACCTGGTAACACTGATGGCTGAAAGACCCGTACATACATACACCCTAGACAATTATATTTATATTATACCGATGAGAATGCCTGACAACTTGATGTATAAATAAATATAAATATGGTGGACCAAGCGGATGGATCTGAGTGAGACAATTAGTGATGCCTCTGTCAAATTCATTATCTGGAATAAATTTCAATATAGGGTTTCAACTCTTATTTCTTATTTACATTAGATAAATATTATCTGTTTTTTGATCCTATCAAATAATACACAATAATTATGCTTTGATAGTTTAATTTAGTAATATTTCGTAATTAGTGACCTCTTATTTGAAGATCAAAGTTTAAAACTTACATGTAAATCATTTTTATGATGGTAGTTTTATAAGAATAATTGTATACTGTGACAGTACTGTGTGACTAATTTAATGATTTATTGTGGAGACGTTTCGATTTATGTGGGCATTAAATGTACGAAGTTGTGATATTTGTCTTACATGAAGGTAGGCAGTTTAAAAAGTCGTAATATTAAATAATGTCGAGACATGTAGCTGAGTACATCCCCATTAACCCTCGGAGATATGGGGGTGAGCACCACCAAAACAATGATACCATATATTTCAAGGCCTACTCTTCTGGCAAACTTCAAAAGTTCAAGAGGCAATCGGTTGTTTTCTCATACGAGAATAAAACGAACCCGGCAAAAAAATATTAAACACATATATTTTTATTTCACCCGGAATACTAAGCGATGAGGAAAATTTGAGATATTCATTGTTCTGCTCCAGTGGCTCACACATCCAGTGTATGGGGTAAAATAAAATAAAATAAGTCGTTTTTGTGGGTAAAAGGCGCGTTTGATATTCCGTACGGATTTTAAGGCGATAAACGCAAATACACACATCGGCGCATATTAAATTGAAGAAATGAAATTTCCTCCAGCCATCCAAGTGTTCTTTGAAAAATGATTTTGTACCCAGACAGATATAATCTCATTAGATATATCTCTCTTATATCTAACCATCTGTCTCCCCCTTGAAGCTCACCTTTTTCCCATAGCAATGCTCACCACACATGGCTTAAATCCACCACCCCATCACAGGATGATTCCCATAATCCACCCCGAGACGATATATGGATATTTAAATAGAAAGAAAATTGCTACGTATGCAAAAAACATAATCTAACCTAAGATCGTTGTATACATTACAGTGGATGTGTATTAATTATGAGTGAGAATATCTGAATACGTTTTAAATATCAACAATTTCTACTCGTATGAAATTTTTTATATAATATTCTCATACTGAAATGCCTATAGTAAAAATTAAAATTCTCATTGTAGTTATGAATAAAAATATTTATATACTCTGAACGCCCAAGTCTCATTTCTAAGATGAATTATTTAAAAATCATTGTAAAATCTTAGATATAATAAAGAAATTGTACACAGATTACAGGACTTGAACTTGCATTCTTTGGATTTGAACTCTTATTAGTTAAGGAAAATTCTCTACAATAATATAAACCATTATTATCGAAAGGATTTTCTTGTCAAAATTATTTTGTAGGACCATTTTACTTGTGAGGCTCGTCTAAATATATATAAAAAATAACGCTCATCTTATTTATTTATTTATTTCAAGGTAAAAACAAATCATACTTACTTGTAATATATTTATTCTAGCCGTGTGATTATCTGATAAAAAATGCATTCACTATTGTATACATATTATTAAATAAACTATTTATCTACAGTACAATACAAACAATGAAGAAAGAACGTATATATAAAAAAAATCTATCAAATTATTTTAATAATTGTAATGAGTTGCGTGTATACCACCGTTGAGTAAAGACGTATAGTAAAGTGCTCCCGCATGGTGTCGCAAGTTCGAAAGTGACGAGTGCACAAGTGACACAACCACCAAACCGGTCTTGCTCCAATTTCTCCTGTCCGGTATCATACTGTTCACTTATATTACACTGTAATTTCTCCACACTATATACAAGACAATGGAACTGGATCATCAATGTCCTGTTGCCGCATCGACTACAAATACGCTAGATTCTTGGATCAAAGCCCCGACAAAAACAAAGAGAATATCCAGTCCGGAGAATGCCAGTAAAGCCAAACAGGCATGCCCAAATAAGAACTGGCTTGCTGTGCCAACAGCAAATCGCTTTCAACAATTAGAAGACAAACAAGAGGAGCAGGCGATTGGCAAAAATACGCCAAAGCCACCACCTATATTTGTGCACGCAGTAGAGAATATAAAACCACTGACAGACTTCTTAGAGCAAGTAGCTCAAGGAGCATACTACATTAAACAGCTGGGTAAAACCCAAGTAAAAATACAGATCACTAAGTCTGAAAAATATATACCTGTAATCACAGGTTTAAAAAATAGAGATACCGAGTTTCATTCGTATCAGACGAAAGAAAGCCGATCATATAAGGCTATAATAAAAAACCTTCACCACACGGCAGATATCGCCGAAATAAGCGAAGAGCTCGCAAGTCACGGCCATGATGTTATCAGAATAACAAACATGTTGCAAAAAACAAACAAAACCCCACTGCCTATGTTTCTTTGCGAATTGAGACAAAAAGAGAATAACAAAGAAATTTTCAAAATTGACACCATACTTAGGTGTAAAGTCGTAATCGAGCCACCAAGACCTCAAAAAGAGGTCATACAATGTAAAAAGTGTCAAAGATACGGACACACCGCGAAATATTGCAACAGGACTCCGCGTTGCGTAAAGTGCGCAGGTGAGCACGCAACAACTGATTGCAACAGAACAACAAGAGACAACAATGTGAAGTGTGTCAACTGCAACGGGAATCACCCGGCAAATTATAAAGGTTGCGAAACACGCAAAAAGGTACAAACAAGCCAATTCCCCGTATTAAGAAAGAAAATAATTTCAAAACAGACAAACAACTTGACTAACACTACAACTTTCAAAACCAATGACATGCCAAAGTCGTATGCTCAAGCCACCAAAAATATCGAGCCAACTCCCGAAAAACCACAAGACAATATTATAAATAATTTAATAATTAAAATGGACAAACTCATTGAACTTGTCATGAAAACCATGGACAACATGACACAGATCATGGCAGCTCTTGTCCTAAATAAAAAATGATTCCATTATTAAAAATATGTCTTTGGAACGCCAACGGTCTTGGACAACATAGCCAAGAAATAAAATTATTTTTAAAAGAAAAAAACATTGACATAATGCTTATATCGGAAACACACTTTACCGAAAAAAGCTACATAAAAATTCCCATGTATACTATATATACGACGAATCACCCCGATGGAACTGCGCATGGCGGAACAGCGGTGATAATTAAAAACACTGTGAAACATCATCTCACTGAAAAATATGATCGAGACTTTCTCCAAGCAACCACAATTGCTGTCGGAGATACAAATAATTATGTATATATATCGGCTATTTACTGCCCACCCAAACACTCGATTAAACGAGAACATTTTGACGATTACTTCAGAACACTTGAAGCGGATAAATTCATCGCAGGTGGGGACTTCAATGCCAAACACCAACAATGGGGGTCTAGACTGGCCACACCCAGGGGGAGAGAACTGTATAAAAGTATGGCAAACAACAAGTTGACTCATCTATCGACTGGTGAACCAACATATTGGCCTACAGATAGAAGAAAAACACCGGACCTCATAGACTTCTGCGTAGTGAAAGGAATTCCAATCGAAAGACTGAGCGCAGAATCTTGCCTCGATCTGTCATCAGATCACTCACCTGTTATTATTAAATACAGCTTGCTACAACCAATTATCAAACCCAGTAAATTTACACTCGGTAACCGTCACACAGATTGGGAATATTTTAGACATATCTTAAATGAAAATTTGAAATGTGATATACCATTGAAAACAGAAGACCAACTTAACACCGCAGTTATTCACTTTCAAAATCAAATTCATTCCGCAGTGAAAAAAGCCACGCCCAATATGTCAAAAAAACCACACTCAACAGATGATTTTCCCCGCTGGATTCAGGAAAAAATACATGAAAAAAGACGCATTCGTAAAGAATGGCAAAATACTCGAAGCAAGGAACTGAAGAGAAAACTGAACGAAGCAATAAGAGATATTAAAAATATCCTATGTGAATGGAAAAATAAAGGGATTCAATCCTATCTGGAAGGTCTCACAGCAATCGACGCTACAGATTATTCTCTATGGAAAGCTACAAAAAAACTAAAACGGCCCCAAATATCCATACCGCCCATCAAAACGGCTGACGATAAATGGGCAAAAACTACCAGAGAGAAATCAAACGAGTTTGCGAAACATCTCAAGGAAGTATTTACACCAGCGGAAAGGATGTGTTCCCCTGAAGAAGAAAGTCACATTCATAATTTATTAGATAGTACGGAACATAAAGAAAACTATTATGTCAAAATTGGACTTCAATGCGTCAAGCATGTTATAAAATATGAAGTACGCGCAAAAAAAGCGCCAGGACATGACATGATTACCGGAAAGATAATCAAAGAATTGCCAGATATCGGATTAAGATTTCTAACCATAATATTTAACGCGATACTTAGAATGGGTAGCTTCCCTAGACAGTGGAAAATAGCAGAAATTATTATGCTACCTAAACCAGGTAAACCACCCGAAGAAGTCACTTCATATCGACCGATAAGCCTCCTGCCAATATTTTCCAAAATATTTGAAAAAATTCTACTGCGCAACATGAAACCAATACTTTTTCAAGAACACATGATCCCTGATCATCAATTCGGTTTCAGAGAAGCGCACTCGACAATTGAACAAGTTCATCGAGTTGTGACGATCATAGATCGCTCCATACAAGAAAAAAACTACTGTTCAGCAGCATTCTTAGATATCAGTCAAGCTTTTGACAAAGTCTGGCACCCAGGCCTGCTTTATAAAATCAAAGGAAAACTGCCCAAAAACATGTATGATATTATCAAATCGTACTTGGCCGATAGACAGTTTTTTGTTAAATATGACAACGAAACTTCAAATCTTAATACCATAAGATCTGGAGTACCGCAAGGGAGTGTACTAGGTCCTGTACTGTATCTAATATATACAAACGATCTCCCAAAAACCGACAACACAACACTGGCTACATACGCTGACGATACCGTCATACTCGCTTCGGACAAAGATCCAACAGCTGCCTCACAATTCCTCCAGAAACACCTTGACGCAATACAGAAATGGCTTGAAGTATGGAGAATTAAAGTAAATCAAACCAAATCGACACACGTGACATTCACAAACAAAAAACAGACATGTCCACCAGTGAAAATTGGTGGGAAAAATATTCCACAAGAAGACTCGGCTAAATACCTCGGTATACACCTTGACAGAAGCCTAACATGGCAAAAACACATTAAGACAAAGAGACTTCAAATGGAACATAAAAAAAGACAAATGTACTGGTTGATTGGCAGACATTCCCAACTCACACTTACAAACAAGCTATTGCTGTATAAAGCAATAATCAAACCCATTTGGACATATGGATGTCAACTGTGGGGGACAGCTAAGGATACTCATATCAGCAGTATCGACAGGTTACAAAACAAGACCCTGAGAGCAATTTTAAATGCTCCATGGTATGTACCCAACTGGGTCCTATTACAGGACTCTAAAACAATGACAGTACGCGAAGAATTGAAAAAATTCAGCGAAACGTACCAAAGTAGATTAAAAAGTCACCCGAACGTACTAGCGAGGGACTTATTGACCGTAGACTACGCAAGACGTCTACAAAAATACAGACAACTTGACTTGCCAGCAAGATTCAAGGACTGACAATGGTGTTTACTTGATAAAACAAGTATGAACACTTGAACACTTATAACCTAAACACAACGCCGGGATGAGTCGTCACTGGACAACCAACCCTCAAGACAATGTGACAACAGACGACGAGTAAGATGTCTTTAGACAGGGTACTCAAAAATATAAATCAAAAAAAAAAAAAAAAAAAAAAAAAAATAATTGTAATTTCAAAATATAATTTTTTTGTTATAAATATAACAAGAAGTTATTGTATCTATTATATAATTAAAAATATCATAGAGGGAAGGACCATCGCTACAGAGTTTTTGTTATTCTGTTTAGCTGGTTGATAAAAAGTAAATACGGTTAGGTTAGGTTAGGTAAAAAAAAATCGCGCTATAGAAAATTTTGTGTAATAATTTATGAAAAGATTGGTTTAAAAATATTATATAATAAAAAAATACTGATTATTTCCCATAGTGGTTCCATGCATGGAGTTAATCAAATAAATAATTATCTAAGCCACATTTTTATTAAATAAACGGGCAACTTCTTGTTATTAAATTTGTTATAGTTTGAAAGTATTAATTTAAAATTTGAATATGAAATATAGTGTTAGTAGTGAAGTGTGGCAATTGTGGTGTCAGTCGTAACAGGTGAAGTAAACACTTTACAGTAACTCCCTTCTTTTCATCGCTCCTTTATTTGCCACCCACATTTTCAATTCAATTTTCATGGAAATTTCACACACGTTGACAGCTAACGTGGGGAAAAAGAACGAGTTTTTTTCGTATTTCCGGATGATGTATGGCAATTCAGTGCCTGGAAATTCGTGATGGGTGAATTATTACAATTTTCAGTTAAATTAGGAATAATTAAATTTTGAAAAAAAAATAATGGCAGATAATAGTACAGAATTAAAATATATTGATAGTACTGAAAAAATCTTAATTAATTTTCTTGTGACAACATGTGCAGGACTCAAACCTGCCTCTTATGCTTCGTGCCCAATTGCTCTCAATTTAAAAGACTATTTACTTCTCAATAAACCTTATTTAACCCAAAAGCACATGATTAGTGGTTGCTTTTTCAGATTTTTTTATAATTTGACACTAAATATACAGGGTGGAGTTAAAATAACTGAAATATTTTAGAAGGCTGTAAGTGTAAGTGTTTCTGTAAAACAAATAGATGGATTAAAAATATTAAAAGTGCTTTTGGAATCAATTTTAATTCACAATCAAATGTTTCTGTGAAGTACTGAGTAGTGACTGTCTTTCTGTGTATTGTTTTTGTTAAATACGTTTATAATTATTTTTTTTTTTTTAATTTTTATTGAATAAAAATAACTTATTTTTCGCTCATAATTCGAGATACCCTACCAACCCATAAAATATTCTCAGTTAATTCAAGTCCACACTGTATTGGTAAAAAAAATGATCAGTTGGAATAAATTTTTTATCTCTCTTCATAAAATTTAGCAAAATGGATTAGCACAATCATTTTAAAAATAAAGCCAACGATATTTATGTATTTTCCTTTATTATTAACAAAAAATGCTCATATTCATTGAATGTCCAAATATTCAGCCATTTAAGTCTACCCTGTGTATGGAAAAGAAATATTTAAAAAGTTATTATTCAATGGAAACTATTTGAAGTGTGATAAAAATACCAGCTTCAAATTGATTGAGTAAATAAAATACATGATTTAAAAAAAATATATTGCGTTACCCAATCAAAATATTCACAGTTAGTTAAATTCCATACCCTGTTTATTAAAATATAAGAGCTACATGCAATTAGCTGTTAAGAAATAAAAATAATCACAGTTATAATGTGGTTATATATTTTTTAAATAATATATAATTCAAATTATATAGTTTGGCATATAGAAATATGAAACCTATTTTGAATATAATATGAAATACTGTGCATATAAGGCAAACAACAAACGGCACGCAGATCTTGTGGCGAACCACTTTCCATATTAAATTGAGAATAGTCTGTGTTGTTGTTGTTGTTGTTGATATCTTTATTAAGGCTTTTAGAGAATGCTGCAAGATTTCACACGTGTTGTGCAACACGTGCGAGTGCGTGAATAAACAACTTTCTTCAACTGGAAATACCACCGACACGGCTTTTACTAAATTATCTAATTAAATTACCATTTGCTCATACTGCATCTATTTATATTCAAATACCCAATAATAGTAATTTTAGGGTGAATTATTAGATAAAAAATGTACATGACATCTCATGCTTGAGAGAGGTACAGTCAATAAAATTAATATACAACCTTCACATTTTATCGGTTTTCTTCATAACATATTTATATCTGGTAATTATCATATCATCCATTAAAAAAGTATCAACCCAAAGAATTTTCAAAATATTTTATAATTTTCACTTTACTCATGAAATGGGACTACCAAAATTTTAAATGATGCGATAAAAAAAACTCATCAAAAATATATTTTCATAACTAAAAAGTCTGTGAAAACCACATTTAGTTGGATGTGAAATTCTTATTCAAAACATAGTTAAGCTAGCTAATTATTAATCATTTAAAAATATCTATATTTAAAAATACTACACTAAAAATTAATTTAATAGAAAATTTTATAAAGGCAAAAAAACAAACAGAAGGTTTTTATACATTATGTACGTATATATAAGTTTTTAATTACTTTTATATCTTATAATGAAAAAACTTTTAGAAAATATCCATTTTTTCCTTTGTCTCCAAATAATTTAAAATTTTTATAAATGCGCCCTTATATTTACAAAGTATTGGATTTGGATAAAATTAATTAATTACTTTGTTTATGTAAATAATAAAGAGTGTTTGTGGGTGTCGGCTTGGATATAAAAATGTGTGTGTGTATGTATATATATAATTTCTTAAGTCCAATATCGTTAATACATGAAGGGGGTGGCGTAGGATGTCGTGGAGGTTGTGGATGGTATGGTGTAGAATAGGGGGATGATTAATCCTCGTACACCCTTTAGCTACAGGGTGGTGTTTTTACTCCCTTTTTCGCGGGGGTGGACGCCACAGGCCCACCATCGTCTATTTACTAAGTATAATAACCCGCAATACCACTCTACTAATTATCACTATTTTAAATATTTAACAATGATTGAAAATAAAGAATATGAAGTTGTACAATACTTAATAAGTTTTACCGTGTATTAAGGAGATGTTCTGCAATAAATAATATATATTTGTTATAAAACACATGTAACAAATCAGTAGAAGGTTCGAATTTTCGAAGGTGGGATCAAGTAATCTTTTTATTGAGCACTATTTTTAGTTTATATAATAATAAATGAATTATGAAAATCTAAATTTCTTTTAAAATTTGAATTTTACACAGTTTGAATAATACAAAACATATTTTGAATTTGACTTAGGTGTACAGAGTATATAAATCTTTTTACCTTTAAATAACAGAGAATTTTAATAACATTTTTATTTGATATGAGAGGAAATATTAAATAATATAAAATATGGGGGGAAAATGAAAACCCATTTTGTTTATGAGGATTATTAATTTCTATGATCCGTTGAGTTACTCATATTATTATATTGATTTATAATGATTTTGTTGAATTGAATTAAAATACAATTTTATTTTTTTGAGTATTTTAGCACTATCGTGCACATTATTAGGTCTATCAAACTATTAAGATGTTTATACCCAAATATGTAAAATGAATAGGTACATTAATCTTACTTGAATGATACTATTTATATAATATACCTTATTTTTCATAAATAAGTGATTTTTATACGCTAAGAGAAAATAAGACTATTATCTTCAAATTAAGGAACGTCTTAAGTAAATTATACCAATTTCATATGAATGAAAATTCTTATGAATATTACAGAATGAATAAATTAATTACTGTTTTAGTAAACATATTACAATAAATTAAATTTTTCATCAAAAAATAGGCTCATTATTAAATTGAATTTAATGCATATTATTGCTTATCTTTGAGTTATTTATTTTTATAATGGATGGTGGAAATGAATTGGTGATGTATCCAATATAGTGCTTGATTATAAATTATGCGTGTGACTGTACAATGCGTGTGGAGGCTTTGCAAGGGATGAGCGGTCCTCTTTTTTAAGACGCCGGGGTGGTTTTACACCCCGTTTTTCGGCCGGGTGGACCCACCACCATTTTTACGCGGGGGAGGGTATTTTCGCGCCCCCATGCCCATCTACCCCTCTCGCAACACCCTTCCGCCGACGCCACCACCCCGCAATTAAGAAACAAAAGATCGACGCCACGAGGTTTAGTGAAGGGGAAGTAATACAAAGTAAACTCTGCAAGGCAACGGCGTTGGAATTTTTTTAAATACCCCCTGCCGCCCTTCTTTCCCTATTTTTACTAGGGTCGTATGCGTGTGTGGGAGAGACGCTCCCTTCTTGCCCCGAGGATCATCTAAGGTTAATGAAAGAACGTCATCGATGCAAAGAGAGTACTTTCACATTTTCGAAGAATATTAATCAATACAATGTCGCCACCACCTGTGTCGTGTCACCAGGTATCGAAAGGTACCCAAGCTTCAAATTTATTTTTTACATAAATACAAAAAAAATCATCGATTTTTAGTTTATAAATTAAGTTATTTTTGGTTAATTACAGAGAAAATTTAAAATATACATATTTACGATTGAAGGTAAATAGGTATGTTATCAATAAAAAAAAATATTCATTTTCTCTATTAAAAAAACTGCAGTATACTATAAATTGTAAATGATATTGTATTAAATTTGGTAATTGAATTAATATGTTATATTTTTTTTATTAATTAGGAGAAAAAAGTTCTCTGAAATACCATAGAACCTAAATCTCTGATGAAACTTTTTTGATGGGTTTTTTATACACAACAAAGTATTAATTGTCTGTCGGTGATCTTAACTATTACTAGTTACACAGGTCACCGACTTAATAACCGCCTCAGTATTTACCGTATAAAACAGGAAATCAGAGTAAATCTGGATCTAGACAATCGATCGGGATTTTATTAATATTTTTCCCGATCTCACAGTCGTAAGAACCGATCAAATCAATTTAAAAAAATCGATTTGATCGGGATTTAAACCCATGACCACAGTATTTTTAGTCGGCTGTCTTATCCCGCTGCCACGCTGGTTATAAATATATGATTAAAAAATAGTTTATCATTAATTTGTGAATAAAATATTTGTAAAGTTACCCATCTCATCTCAGTTTAAGGACATATCTTGTAGGTAAATGATTTATTAAAACATTGTTTCATAAGAAGCAAAGACGTTTTCCTCATCAAACAGAATAGTCGGTGGGTCGAAAAACTATCGAAACACATCGAAACTCCGGATGAGCAAAAAGTGGTTGGCTCGTCGGGCATTTTAATCACCGTTCTAGAAAAAACATTAATACAATTTGATACAAGCGCCCAAAAGCCAGCAGTGGCAGGTTGTTGTTTTTGTGCTCGTTGCCGCTCTTCAAGACGGAACGAATAAAAAAATGAAAGATCGAATGCAAAAAAGTCTGAAATGAACGACGATTCACCTGAAGAGTGGAGCCTCCGTATTGTTTCAGATATGACCACGTAGAAAAGAACCATCGTGTTTTGCCCGAAGGCTTCTAAGGCACAAGTACATACTGAAAGATGCATCCACTCTTACCAACTATTACTACAACACACTTGCTTCTTTAACACTTACTTACACCGACTACAATATGGAAATTACATTAGGTTACTCAATCATGAGTATACAGTACTTAGATAATTATTTTAAAGGGCAGAATTAAATACATGTAAGTATAGTCAATAAATACAATACACCTAGACATTTTTATCTACAAGGTCTAGTAAAAATGCATGTTGTTTTAGATTTCTATTCCAAATGAATTAAATACCTTATGAAATCCATAAATTATATTTTCTATTTTATTATTTACGCCCCAAGAGCTTTTTTAGACTCAACAACGTGTTAAATATTGTTGCCTCAGTATTTATCTTACAAATCGGGATATCAGAGATCACCTGGATCAATACGATCGATCGGGATTTTATTGGGAATCGTAAAAACCGATCAAATCAATTTAAAAATTCTTAACTTGAGTGGGATTTGAACTTATGACCACAGTATTTGTAGCATCTTGTCACCTGAGCTATTACGCATTGGTATTTTTGTCATCGATACAAATCTATTTGGTTACTTATAGAAATAAAATTATTTTCAATTTTTTTAGAATCAAGTGGCACATTGAATTAGTAATATTACCCGATAATGTATTTGTTGATAATTTGTTATTTAAATAAATCTAAGTCTTAAAAATATATATTTTTAATACATAAACATATATGAAGACGGATCAATATTTGAAATTACTCTTTGTTTTTTATGTTTGCAGAGCAAATTTCCACTTTAAACATCCACGTAAATAAATATTTTGTGCATAACCGGTATTTCCCAAGATAAAAAAATAACGTCAATACCTAAACATTAATTAGAATTGTGAGGAATATAAATTTTTATTAAATAATTATATAATATGTGAATGTTTTAGGTATATGGTGTGATTTGTTTTTTCATTAGAGATACATAGTAATTATAGAAGAAGAGTAATTTGTCGGTAGATGTGAGTATGATCAATATTAGAAATAAAAGTACAGCTTTCATCTATCGAGGGGTCTCTTTTGATAGTTAAAGCTGTGGTAAAATATTGAATACGGCTTCAGTTCCGTCCAATGCACATCGGTCAAAGTAGAAACGATATTTCGAAAACAAAGAAGTCGCCCCGAGGATAGCAGTGTTAATAGCTGACGACAAATGTGCCGCGAGTTGAAAACTAGAACAGGTACAAAAAAAAACTAAGCAGCGATAGAAATGGGCGGGCGGGTGTTGGTCTTCGATAAATAAGTGGCGAGTGGGCGGGGGTGGTTGCCACCCTCACCTGCCGAAACGTAATATAAGTCCTCTCGTATTTAGTCCTCTCCTCTTGTCTGTCCTCTTTATTTCTTACCCCTTTCGGCCCCTGGAAATAATATTGGAAAATGAAACTTTATACCTGTCCGCTTGTCATTGGTGGTGGGCGGGAGATTTGTGTGAGGCGTCTTTCCTATAGGCTTTTTGATGAGTCTCTTCTTTCACACACATTCAAATTCAAATAAATAATATGATGTTTTGTCAAAATTCATATTGGACGTAGAAAATATCTGCGATGACTCTTGCTTATTTATATTTTGGCGGTGGGTGTTTTACAATTTTCTCATACACACTCTAAAATTGAGCGTCGTTTTCTCTGGCAGTCATTTCTTCGAAACCGATAATTAGAATAGAAGGAGACAGAAAGAAGGAGCAGGAAAGGGATAGACGTGGACACAGTACAGGGTGAAAGAGATGGTGGGTGGCTGTGGGTGATAGCTGAGGGTTGTTGAGGGACTATGGTGGTGGATGGGGTGAGATGTTTCCCATCTTTGTTTTTCCCCCTTTTTTCTTATCTTCCAAGGAGCGTGTGTCTCGCGGAGTTGTGACGGACCACCATCTGTCGGGTGACCACATCTAATTGCCGATAACTCAATAATTATCACTGAAATTCAGTTAGAATTTTCATAAATCCCCTTTGGACAGTTAGAGCAAAAACATGTATATTTCTTTTCACCATATAACTCTAGAAATGAATATATTTTCAAAACATCATTTAACAAAAAAAAAATTGTATTCAATCAAAGCATTGATTTTAAATCACATTATTAATAAGATAACCAACGTAATAGCTCAGGGGATAAGAAGCGTGGCTACAAATACTGTGGTTATGGGTTCAAATCCCACTCAAGTCAAAAAAAAAATTGATTTGATCGGTTATTACTACTAGGAGATCGGGAATAATTAATTAATAAAATTCCGTTCGATCGTCTTGATTCAGGTTTACTCTGATTTCCTGTATTGTAAGGTAAATACTGATTATTAAGTCGGTGAAGTGTGTAACCAGTAATAGTTAAGATCACCGACATACAATTATCAAGTTGTTGTGTCTAAAAAAACCCTCTCAAAAAAGATCCTCCGTTTTAACTATTGTATTATACACAATAAATCCAATACCTTGCCACTTTTATAAATTTAAAAAATCATCTTCTTAATTATGAAGATGGATAAATAAAGTTAATTTAATAAATATATAAAGTACTTCAGAATAAGAAGAAAAAAATGATTAAGGTTGCATTAAGTAGAATTACACTTAAATATAAGTTGGTTATACTTTATTTGCGGATACGGATATGTATTAAAGTTTGGCTGTATAAATACTAAATACCCAATATTTTTTTTTTATTATTTTACACCCGGAGGAGCTTTTTTGAGAGGGCTTTTTAAACAACGCAACATGTTAATAATCTGTCGGTGATTTTAACTATTACTAGTTACAAAGGTCATTGACAGAGCGGCTCTGTCAGAATTAATAATCGCCTCAGTATTTACCTTACAATACAGAAAATCAGAGTAAATCTGGATCAAGACGATCGATCATGATTTTATTAATATTATTCCCGATCTCTCAGTCGTAATAACGGATCAAATCAATAAAAAAATGACTTGAGCGGGAATGGAACCCATGACCACAGTATTTGTAGTCACACGTCTTATCCCCTGAGCTATCACGCTGGTAATAATATATAATTAAACTATTATCATTTCGTTATTTAAATCGATAGTCATTTTAGTCGATACACTGATTTGAAATCCTGAAAAAACAAAATCGGAAAAAGAGTACTTACTTGAGTAGTACTTGGCCGACATCTGAAAGACACAGTTTCAAATCAATTCAGTGTAATACCTACAGTTAAAAATACATTAAATAATTTAATTTTAGACCAATCGAAATCATACACAATATATCTAAATAGTAACTAAAAATAAGTAAATGAAATACTATGGTTTGTTTTGATATGTTTGCCAATACCGATAGATCTTCTCAATCCAAGCTTAGTTTGTTTTACATTGAACTCAAATAAAAGGGTTGAAAATGTTGTATAAAAATAAGCTAGAAAAAAATGATGTCATTACAAACTAAAACAAAAAGTTTTATGAATCTCTTTTCAACTAAAATTGAGTTATACTAGCAGGGTTTTCAATCCATCCAATGACTAGAAAAAAGCTCATCCAGACATTAATTAAAAAAATTAAAATAAATTGAAATAATTAAGCATGGACACCCCAGCTAATGAAGTTATATGAGTATATACTCCCTTGAATATGTATCCGTGGTGAAAATTAGTGCTCTAACACAATGTATAAGTACATATGCTTTAAGTGTATTTGCATGGACGAGTGTGTATGTGGATAAGTAATGTTTCCAGTAGCAAACAGCCAGATAAAGAAGAAGACGAAGAAGAATAACGAGCATGAGGTGGGAGCGGCCATCTTGTGGAGGCATCGTCGGCCATTTTAACGAGCGTGTGTCTAATTGATTGCTCGTCGCGAAATACAAAATGGCGACACAATTTGCATTTAAAAAATCGCCAACGCTATCGTCTTACTTCATTTGTCAACCAAACCATCCCGCCACATTTTTCAAACAGATAACTCTCGCACGGGATTCATTATGAACCACTCTAAATAATACTTAATTAATCAACAATAAATGGGGATTGTGCATTCTTTTGTTGAAAAGTACACCTGAATAAAATAAAGCATTTTAGAACATCCATATAAAATATTTCTACACTATTTGGTGGCATTGTTCCAGGCTTATAATCCTCAAACATGAAAACTTCACAATCCATAAATATTTTATATTGGATATGAACCAATTTCAAAATAGTTATTATGAAGACTTGCCTACTTAAATTCTACTTTTAAACTCTCATAAAAATGATTTGGTTTGTCTGTGCCAATTAAACTATTGCTGCTTACAGAAGGAAATAAGATAATTCTAGAAAGTAAAGTCAGTAGTAGAAAGTAAGTTAATTTATTATATTTACGCCTTTTACGGCAATAACTTAAAAAAGCAATAAAAATAATGATAAAAAATCAAAATAATAAAAAATAATGATTAACATTAGTTGATATAATTACATATGCTTAAAAAACGAGAAAATAGTCACGGATTCGAAAAAGTGTAATATTTATTTATTATACAATTTCTTTATTAAATATAATTTACATACAATGTTTTGATACATTAAGATTAGATGTTACAATATTAAGTTTATAGAAGTCTTTTACTTATTTTAATACGGAGTACAATCAATTGGTGATTAAAAAAAAATACAAAATTAATGGGAAAAAACGATATTGTGATGAAGATGATAGATCAAAATGTATAATATGCACAAATTTTATTTAGGAGTCTAAGCACTTTCAATTGAGAGATTTTATTGATAAAATTACATATTATATATTGTTACATATTTATTATGTTAATATACTACACATGCATATTCACGTCCACAAAATCATTAATAGTGATTTTACTAATATTTAATTCCAGTCAAAATAATGATTTAAATTTATTTATTTTTCAATTAGGGCAAAATTTAAACTCAACATGATTTTAACTATGCGTCTATTATTTTTAGTAAAAAGTATTTTTTGTATAGTTTATATATAAATTACAATTTCTTTGTCCAAATTCAAAACCATCTAAAACTTAAGACCAGTGTCTTTCAAATAATTATTTAAAATTGTTAGTAAATATTTGAATTTTATTGTCCAAGGTGCAAATGAATATTAAATTTATATTTTTATGATGTGTGTATGTTATGTGTACGAGTCTTCCAACTTAAATAATATTTACTGGAGAACAAGTATTAAAATTGCTTGTTATTTTAAGAACATATGGAAGTATGTTAAATATATGAGAATTAAGCGAGTGTTCCCTATTTAAAATGTTATTATTAATTTTTAACATTTATAAATATATTACAATTACTTTATAATGCATAAGTTTTTACAATGATTGATAGAACGATACATTTTTGTAAATAGTCTTAGGTGTACAGAGTATATAATTCTTTTTAACTGTAACTAACATGAGAATGTTTTATTTAAATTTATAATTAATTATTAAAGAAGCATGGGGAAAATCAAAAAGCCATATAGTTTATGAAAAGTAGTATATACGAGTAGTATATAAGTAGGGCAGTGTTGTTTTAAATGTTGATATATTTAATAAATATTTTTCAACATTCTAGCGCATTGAAGTCTCTAAAAGTAGGTCACATATGTACACGGAATACTAAGCATATGTGGAAGGCTTTATATAGGAAGAATGATATAAATACAAGTATTTGTAGTGATGTAAAAGTAAAAACAGGTCGTAAAGAAGGAGTAGGCGATAAGAAGTGGAATGTTCACAGAGATTTGGGTGTGGTATATAATAATGGGGCACACGCGGCACACTGTCCGTGCTGGGTACTATACAACCCCACCCTAATCTAACCACCCACATGTTGGAAAACCACCCTCTCGCTTCTCACCCCCTGTGTGAAAAACCCTGTAAAAACAGAAAGCTCACCATCCCCGGCCTAAGACGGCGGAGGCGTCTTCGTCTGCCGAAATTGCGACCAACAGAGTCTTGCGCGGCTTAATTGCAAATTGATATTTTATACTATTTTAATTAATAATAAAAGATTGATTGATCATAATCATTAATTATTGATCATAATATTACAAGTTTTTACAATGATTGATAGAACAATACATCTTTGGAAATAGTCTTAGGTGTACAGAGTGTATACATCTTTTTACCTATAACTAACATGAGAATGTTTTATTTAAATTTGGCACGAATAACATGATTAAATTATAGAAAGAATCGGGAAAAAAATAAAAAAGCATTTACAAATATGAAGACTAATAAATAATTACAACAATAATGATCATAATCATAGAGTGAATGTTAAAATACACAAATATTAAGTTTGCTTTGAAGCAACCCTTATACCATTCAAGCTAAAAAAAAATACCCTCCCTCTCTGGATGAGTTTGCCATTAATGAATTAGAATAAAGAAGTATAAGAAATAAAACAAATGAAAATGATAGAAAAAATTAACAATATGTATTTTCGTTTTATTCATTTAGTATTAGGTATTTGTTTTTATATTTGTACAGTTTATTTTATTGTTATTATTTATTATGTATTATACCATATTTTTTAGTAGTTCTACAAGTGCGTTTTTTTTTATTTTCTACAATAAATTATGTTATCACTTATTAATTATTTTAATTACCAATTGATTGTACTCCGTATTAAAATAAATGAAAGACTCAGCTATTTTTTATCATATTCATATCAAGATTTCGTAATTATGTAATATGATAACGATCACAGATTAAAAAAGAAAAGGAATTTTGATTAAATGAAAAAAAAGTATAACCCTCTAATAGTGAATGTGAACAAAATAAATGAATACAAAGAAAAGTCAATTAACTTTTTTGAGTAACACCTCTTAAAATGTTTTTTTTTGTTGTTGTAAATTTTGTTTAATATTTTACATCGCATATGTCTGTTTTCCTTTTGATTTTAGTCATAAAGTATGTTACAAGTGGGTTTTTTTAATAATTTTTTTCCCACATATGATATGTTTTTTAAGTATCCAAATAATGATCCTCGTGTCAAATAAGTAAAAAGATCATGTCTGTAGGCTTAATCTCAGACTTATTATTATTTTAACATATTAATTACTGAAATTGTAAAACTGAAAATTTAATATGATAAACAGTATCGCTCTATTGAACTTCATTGAATTAGGTATTTTATTAATTTTAAATATGATCATCGTTGCAGAGGTCGAAGGAGGTAAAGCAGTAACCCTTCCTCAGCTCTTTCGTTTCTTCACCGCCTCTGACAAAAAGCCCGTATACCAATTTTAACCCAAAAACTTTCTGACACTTTCGCTCTCGTTTGGCAGGCCTCTCGTTTTACCCCCATTGCCCGTCACCCACCACCCTCTTGACTACCCTCAGGGCACATCCGTTGCCGTTGCTGCCTCACACCACATCCCTGGTCGGTAATGTTTTATTTTAAGTGACACCGTCGTAAGTCGATTAGCGGTCCTACAGGCAAAACTCCATCGATGAGTAAGGGGGCCCAGGATCGAAATTTGCCCGGCTGAAAACACGCGTGCTGCCACCACCGCTGTTTTGGCTTCCTTTTTCTTATATCACCCCAAAACACCCCAAACATAAATGAGGGATTCGCGGTGGAGACAAAAGAAAATTGACTTACGGTCCTTTGTAATTAAAAATATTTTGCGCGAGAGGAACTCGCCTCGAGTTGTCCAATGTCTGTAACATCACACTTGGTTAAGCTACTTTTGAATAAAAATCATCGATAGTTTAATCAAGGATTGATTAGTTCAAAGTAATGACTGTGCGTGCAAAATTTAAGTGCTCAAGAAGAGAGGTGATTTTTAAGGGGTGATTCACTCCCCCTTTGGCAGTGGGGGGTGCGTTAGAAAGGAGAATGCAAGCGTACGTTCATCTCATTTCGCACAATCGGCCCTTTAATTAATGTGCTTTTTTCGGGATGGTACGGGGAGTGCAGAAGCAAGGGATGACTGAGGGTGGTCACATTTCTCCACCGCCCCCATGTGGAAGCCTTCTTCTTGAACCACCCCCGAATGTTAAAAACGGTATTCGAATAATGTTCGTTCGTACAAGAACAACGCGTTAAGGACACAACGCGCCCGGTGAAAAATTATTCACTACCCTGCCCAAGAATTCATACCATTCGAATGAAATGAAATGAAAAGCCTTCTGTTTCATTAAATTGATTTTCTTATTCAGTAGGTAATATAAAATTAAATATTTTATTTTAAAATTGCTCATCCAAAACGGCAATTAATATTCATTTGCGTGATTTTTAATTAACCTTGATTAGTAAAAATGACTCATTTTAACTAAACATAATAAAATGCACACCATTCAAACGCATCATACTTGACCTAGTCGTGCGTTCAAGCAACAAAATTAAATAGGTAAGTGCACAAAGATTTTATCATATCAGAATAAGGTCAAACATCATAATAATGTCGTATTTTATTCACCGAACCGTAAATACGACCTTAAGATTATCACTAAGAAAGCTTCATTAAAATGATTAATTATCTGTAAAAGTCATGTCTACCACTAATCGATTGATAAAAATTCATGACATAATTGTTTATAAAATAATGCATTTTAAAAAACTGTGGGAGTATTAATCTTAAATAATAATAAAATCGATCAATGTAATGCGATTTCCGAAGTGCGAAGCGAACGAGTGGCGCTATTTTCTTTATGAAAGATAGAACAATATTAATTTTTATGGCGCTGAAGAGCTCACACCCCATCCATACCACCCTCTATTCGGATTGAGATAAGAAAGAAGGGTGGGTGAAGGCAAACGTACCCGCATACGCCCGCCGTTAATAAGTAAATTTCCATAGAAAAGCCTCGGCGAGATGAGTATGGATTTTTAATTTTACCCCCAACCTATATTTTGGCACCTCAAGGGAGGTGACGGGAGGTGGTTAAGGGAGATGTGCGTGTACGTCTTTGCCACCCCTTACTGTGACGGGGGGTGCTTATTTGGCTATACTTTTGAGCTTAGTCGGGATTTTTTGCCACCACCCCGTGTGTCCCTGATATGAATAGCTAAGGAGAATGCCAAACATCACATGGAACTTGTGGAATCATTAACGATCATGTGTCTTTTTTAATTTTGTATTCCATCTGTATTCATTCTATTTGTTTATAGGGGGTTGTGAATATTTTTAAGCCCTTGGGTAGGTACATACGCACTTTGGTTTGAAAGTTCGATCTTTATTTTATCGGTGGTGGAAGACAAAAGAAGGAAAGAAAGGGGTGCGTGCCTACATCGTCGGTGATGACATCTTAAGGAAGCTATAAGGAGAGGGTTACTGAGGAATGGGGTTGCTTGTCCCGCCTACAATCAGTCTTCTTCAGGGTGTCACGACCATCCCTGGTCATCCCCCGCCTTACTATACACGACACAGGCCTGTACAATGTTTGCTTACTTCACACATTTTACAATCTAAAATATTAATCACATTAAAAAATATATATTGTCTATTTTAAAATATATGCCGATATAGAAAAAAATTCTACTGATAAACTATAATTTAAATACTGTCCCAGGCCTTTTGAATAGACTGTATGTTTCTGTCAATAAGTAGATAAATGAATTAAAAACACTATAATAAAATAGTTTACTTCTCCACTTACACCTTTATACAAAATGTAAACAAAATCAAATAGATTTCAAATAAGCGAAACTTTAAATTACCACTGAAATAAATAAGGGGCATTTCATAAAAAAATCTTTAACATATTTTTTTCACAAACACATTTGATTTTTTTTTCACAAACACGCTTGTCTCCACAGTCCTTAATGATTTTACTATTATATATTTGTGTTTCACAATATTTTTGTTTTATTCATCTATGTAGTATTGAGTTTTTGATGATATTTGTAAATTTTATTTTAATATAATTATTTATTATGTATTAAACATATTTTAGTAGTTCTACAAGTGGGATTTTGTATTTTTTCCCATAAATCATGTTATGACTAATTAATTATTTTAATTACCAATTGATTGTACTCTTAAACTTAATATTGTAACATCTTATCATAATGTATCAAAACATTGTATGTAAATTATAATTAATAAAGAAATTGTACAATAAAAAATAAGTAGATTAGTCTACTAGCAATATTATGCAAAGACGACTAAAAAGTATTGTTTTTTTTATTTAAAGTAATTAATAAAATAATATTTGTGTAAACACTTTGTATAGAGTCAGGTTTCCCATCTATTTCTTTGGTTGAGTTTCTCCCTGTAAACTCACACTACTTTCTTCTCTCACACAAAAACATCCCTAATTTGGGCACGGGGCTGCTCCAGCAACCCTTTTCTTCCACCCTTGTTCTTTACACATTTATTTCGTGTATAAGAAACGGCGTCTTCTTACACAACTTTTCTATATTACCTATTTATATAGGCTCTCTTTCGTTACGCGTCGAAAGGGTTGAGGTGAACACACTTTCGACAAAGTATTTTATTTAAATTAATTCCACTCAAATATTTTTAAAACGACAATGGTTTGTTTTCAATATTATACATAGATTATTTAATGTATTAGCATATGAATATTAAAATATTTTATAATATTCTTCATTACCTTTTGAAAAATAATAGAAAAATGAATCCTTTTTTAAAGGACAATTATCATTAAGCTGTGGTCACCTTTGTTAGGCACCGTTAAGGGTAGTATGTGAAAGGATGAAAGGGTGGTGGAACGGCCCATTGCGTAACACCACCACCCCATTTCAAGTACCACCCTCTTCTTGTATATGACTTTTATCGCTAGAACAATACGCACAAATTAAAATAAATAGCTCTCTTCTAAAGCCGAAGAAGAATGCTCAACAATTGTATATATACATCCATTTGTATTGATATAAGAAACCATTGTATCGATCAGTTTATTATGTATACCCAATTAATAATAGTGTTAAATATTTTTTTGGAATTTAAATATGCTAAAATAAAGTTGAATAAGTATGCTTAAATTTTTTATACAAACATATATACCTACATCTAATTTATAACAATTTTAAATATTTTTAAAAATTATAATTTTTACCGGACCATGCTGTAATAAAATATAATATTTTTTTAATAATAACCTTGCGTAAGCTTTTTAATTATATAAAAATATTATTGCTGAATAATTTTTAAACTTTATTAAATTGATTCAGTTGAATTGAAAAATATAATAATCAAGTTAACTATATTTAAAATACTTTTTGAATATATTAAAGAATGTGATGAGAATAAATGTATTTGATAAGAAGAAAATAAATTATGTCGAAAGTGCCTAAAGGGCAAGGCGACAAAATTGAGAATATTTAATTACGAAGTGCGAATTTCTCATCGAGTGAGAATTCCTAAGAACAGAAAGAAGATACTGAAGAAGGCTTTCATTTGTGTCTAAGGCTCAAAGGACATCATGAGACGGATGCATCGTTGAAATCTCGGAGTCAAATATCGCAGAAAAATAAAACGCCGTCCACCTTTAGAATCAATACTCGAACCAAAGACGTCACCGTCGCAACCCTTTCGTGTATATAATCTCTCCCCAAGAGGGTGAGTTGAAGGAGCCATCTCCCTGTGTCGGTCCTTCCTCTCTCTTTTCTTAAATATTCATCTAGGTATGTTCTAATTTTCATACTATTTCGTCCCGCCCCGCGAAAAACACCTCGATCTTTCTTCTCTTCCTGCGCCCATTTTTAACCACCCTCTCACTCTCGCTCCATGGGGGATGGCGATTCCTTCACACTGAACCAACCCTTCCATTTTCGACGACGCGACGTCTCTCCAGTGGATGATTAAGAAATCGAGAACGTGACGTATATTCTTTCCTTGGACCACTTTATCCCTAAGTATTTTTTATCCTAATATATAATCCACATGATGTCATTAATAAATAAACTTGTACATGCAATGACCTATAATATAAGTAATAATATTAAAACGCATTCTCTCTATTCTACAAATGTATTTTCTACATTAAAAAAAATATTGTTCATACTCTGTTCATACTGTTTTAAATGGAGTGAAAATATATTGAAGGAAAATAAATGTAAGTTGTTTTCACCAGTGCGAAAAAATCTACAAATTCAAAAATATTTTTCTTGTGAAGTTATTCTTGAAAATTCAGTAACGAAAATATAGAATATTTAATATTAATTAAAATAACCAGCTGGAAAATAAGGTGGTTATGGTTTTGATTGTGTTCAAAGCACGATGAAAGAAATCCCACCTCTTTCATGAAGCCACCCCGAAGTTTCTCGTCCACGTGAAAAAACTTTTCAATGTCAAATGTTTTGTCCTTCACCGAAAAAAAAAGTAAATGACTTAAAACCATTCAAGTTCAAATTATATAAAAAGTTGTCCAATGAAGTGTGTTAAATGTATTATAAAAGGGCTGCGTGGTTCTTATAAATGTACGTAGCAATCGTTTCTTGATCACCGTGCAGAAGCGTCTTTCACATTTCCCAAGACCTTTCTACATATTTTTACTCAAAGGGGTAAGAGGGTTTAAAAATATAGGCGAGCAGGCGAAGACGAAAGCCTCGTCCTGGCTGAGAAAACTTCATTTACCCTGTTGGATGGTGGTGGTATGGTGGGTGTATGGTGGTGGTATGGTGGTGGGTGGTGGCACATGGTAATGGCCAGTGGGTTCTTCTTCTTCCACTCCTCACTCCTTCTTACTCTTCAGTCCTCGACATCACTCGATCATGGCTATTTTAATTATTTATATGCCGCTTCTGCGAAAGAGGGAGACTCTCACGTCATATACCTAAAATAAAATCCAATACATAAGATCCACTCTTTCAAAAGTACAATTCTACTCCTTATTTATAATGTTGACAGATCAAATGTCAAACTTTAGATATGTTCAAAGACGAGATAAATTACTATATGAACAGTCGTGATTGAACATGTTAAGATATTTAAAATCAATTAAAAAAGTGGTCTTTACTTTCCAAAAAAATCTATACAATTCTCATCCTCCTATACTTTTATTAATTGACATAATTGAAACAAATACAGCATTTATATGACAAACCGATACTTTTACTTTGCATTCCCATGCATACCAAATTATTATTTAACCTGGATTAAATTAAACTTAATAATATTCACACTGATAATAAAAATTCATGGTAATAAATACAATTCGTTGGAGCTCCGGAGAGACATGTCTTTATTGCGACTCATATATCCTAGTAATATTAAAGTGATAAGCGAAATCTTGATTATATTATTTTTTACCGACAAGACAATAATATCTTGTTTAACTTTCTTATCAAGAACTCGATGATTCTCTCCCTTTTTTATTTTTACCGAGTGTTTTGTCTTTTTTTTCTCAGTTTTCCTTCATATTTTCTATGATTAAATATAAATCATTCTTCCGTATACTGAATGGAATTGCAGTATTACAATAGTTCTTAGAGATTATACGATTATTCTATCGTTTTTTTATACATATTTTGTAATAATTTTTTTTTATATGAAAACTGATTAGGTTGTTAATTTCAAATATTCTATATAAAAACGTGCTCAGGTATGGATTTTGAATTATATATTATGTAGCATTTTATATAATTTACTCTCTTCGAGATTTCGTCGAACACCTCTCTTGTCACGTCCAATCGAAGAAAAGGGCGTAAGGGGTGAACAAGATGGTCGGGGGCGAACGTTTGATTTGAGAAAATGCCCATTCGTTGCGGGGTTGGGGTGGTGGAGGTTGTCGTGTAGGAAATTAAAAGAGGTCGCGAGACAAAGGCCTGGGCGCGAAATAAAATTTTAATTGAAAATTTTCGAATGCCTCTTGAGTGCGTAGGAGACAAACCACCCCTTGCCAATGTGACGCACCTTTATTACCCAATCACGATTATTCAATACAACCCACTCGAATTATGTTCATTATTAACTTTTTTTAACATCCCACTCACCTTTAATTAATGAAAGAAATCATTCATGGCATTGGCCGATACCTGAAGTTAAAAAAATTACGAAGTTGTATAAACAAATTTAATATCTTTTAAAGTATAATCCATATTTTTTTCCAAAAACCTCTTTTGTTTATTTGCCACACAATTATGGTTTATTTTATTATAAATATAAATATTAGGAACTCCACTTCTTTCTTTATGAAGTCTTTTAAATTATTTACATATTTGCCACGTACTTATAAATTATTTTATTCTGTTTGATGTATAAGTATGTTGGGTTTATTTATTTTAATTTTATTAGGGTGAAACAAAAGAAGCATTTCGGTTGTCTTAACTGAAAACATCCCCTAAATTTCTTATATTCATATATAAGGGTGTGTAAGTATACAGGTGCGTTGGTTCGTTTGAAATATTCACTTACGAGCGCGTCGTCGTTACCCCCGCAGAATTCTAATTACTTTTATTTTATCTTCGGTAAAATTTATTCCACAGTCAGAAAAGAGGTGACCGGGGGTTGTACACTTTTAAGAAGGAGGGGAGTCCACACACCACCCCCCGGGGCTAACTCGTAGAGCTGCACCCCGCCAGCCTCCCGTGCCACCCCCGTGGAAGGAAAATGACTAATTACTGTTTGGACTTAATTTCTGTTTTGACGACGCCCCGCCAACCAGGAAAATATATCGCGCTTTGCGAACGCCGATAATAATTTTTTCCATGAGATTCCACCATGTTTTAAAACAATCGCGACGGCTTTGACTGATTTTCCAATTTGCGAGAGAACGCGTCTCCAGTTTCCTCTCCTTGCCGTTTTTCATCTTCTCTGTGTTTCTTATATCTATACAGCATCCTTTAATATGTATCGAAGACTGTTGCTAAGATTGTCTGTGAATAATTGCGTCATTTATGAGTGCTCCGCTAACCAAACATCATCAATATCTACGATGGAACTGTATCATATTGATTTTTATTAAAAATACACATCTACTACTATCATTTTTAAAATGGACAGAAATTATCTATACTTAAGTTATTAATAAGTATAAAATGTGTTGAAATCAAAAACTGTATGATATTATATAAAAACGATATGTATTTACACCTACAAATATTAGGAACACAATTTTATTGAGCAATAAAATTATCTCATTTTTTATGAAATAATTGTTTTTTTATACATCTATTACAAAATATATTTTTTACAAATAAATAAACCTAGGTATTTATTCACCAGCATCTTGAACTGCAACATATATTGAAAATTTAAACCAATATACTGGAACCTCGATATAACGAAATGGGGAATGAATATTTATTTACTTTACTTTCTTTGTAAGAGGTCCATTTTAATAATAGACATTATTTTATTAATATTAGACCGATTGTTAATATTTAAATTGTTAGTCTTGACGTTTGGGATTATATAATTAAAATTATTTATAATAAAAAAAACAATCGGTTGTGTCAATATGATTTAGTCGTATGGGCTGTATATTATTTTGATTCATATAAAAGTTATAGGTAATACATAGTATATTTAGACCATGTTTTTAATCAAAGACGAGTATCAATAATTATGATGGCTTGGCATTAGATATACATTAATAGTATTTATTTATTCAAAATGATGTGTATGAATCGTCTTTTAGAGTGAGCTTAATAAAGGCAGTAGTTCGTTATGGGTGATATCAGTTTTTAGTGTCGTAGCCGGTGGCATAATGAAGCAGTGAAATTGGGCAGTTTAAAGAGAAGGACAAGGGGTGATAATGGGTGGTGTGTTATAAAATAGGTGACATTCTTAGTGGCGTCGTTGTTGGTTCTTAAGAGTGAGAAGTCCATGTCCAAGTCCATGGCGCCATCTTCAATATTAACAGGTACAATTTGCTTTGATTGCGCGCCACTCTCCTAATGGCCACATAAAGCTTTCCTCACCCCATAAACTCCCCGACAACCTTTTCATGTCAAAAAAAATATTTAATTTTATTTTGCATGTAAGACTCTTATGAAACAAGCTTTTATTGTCTACCAAGTACTTAATAATACGTGAAAAATGAGTATAAACATAAATGGTTATCCAGATCGACTCTATGTAGAAATGATCAATTTTACAAATAATGAAGTCGGTTTTTACAGTTACATAATATCTTATATTATATATATATATATATATATATATATATATGTTATATATATATATATATATATATATATAGTATATATATATAGCATATATATTTCTTCTGTGCGTGTGTTTGTCCTGGACCGATTTTAATTAAATGTTTTGTGTGTGTTCAAGGGGATTCGAGAATGGTTTATAAGTATTTGTTGATTTTTAAATGTTTCACATGTTTGTACTTTTCGAATTAAAGAGAGTACAGACAGTGTGTAGTTATTTAAATAAATTTTAATTATTTAGATAACATACCTCCAAATTGATGCCTCGAAAAATCTTCACAGGCATCGACTACAAATCAAACTAATATATAACTAAATATAATACTTAATATAACCATTAAGTCAGAATAATTAATTAAAACCATCAGTGTCACATTATTAATGTTTTTTCCTTTAAGTCGGATGCATGGTGAGATAAGACACTCATAATCCTGCTAAAGGGATTCCTAGGCGTGCGTCGCCGTAAACGTACACCGTAAAGATGGTAATAGAGTTTCTTTTCTGTACGTTTGATCAGTTTTTTGTTCATAAGTGCCTCTTCCGAGGCTCAGACGAGGCATTAACTAACAAAACCGACTATAAGTGTACCTAAGTAACTCTATTATCGTATTTACGGTGACGTATGTTGTTGCACACCCAAAAGCAAAATTTACAGGTTTTAGTCACCTTTTAATTTTTTGTTATAATGCTTTAAGATACAGTTAAATTGATTACAGTAAATTTTTGAGTCTTGTATTATAAAAGGGTGTCTTGCGTTATGATTCCTTGGCGTAGGTAGTCGTAAACGTACATCCTAAAGACGGTACAGTAAGGTCAGTCTATTATATTACCTGAATTTTCACCTGTTGTTTCATAAAAGTGTATGGATGTGAGAAAGGAATATTATATATAATAATAATAAAATATCACAAAGCAATCCTACCAAAGCCTTTAAGGTGTTCGTATACAGCGATGTACGCTAGGAAACCTAAGAATTTGCAGCTTCTGACTGGCTTTACTAACCCCTTCTTTTACCATTTCCCTTGAGAAGTAGCGGAGACTTATTTATTATTTATCAAAGTCAAATGGCTAATTCATAATAAATATTTAAAAAAAAAGGTTTAGTCCGCATGTTTAGAGGGACAGTCAGGTGAAAGCCTTATTTTATAAAAACGTCAACACATTCCTGGCCGTTGTAGACAAGACAATGGGTGAAATAATTCCGGGCACCGCTTATTGCGAATTCCACGGCAAAGAGAAATGCGAGTGGCAATTGTGAAGGAATCTTCCAAATGACAATTCACTAACTAATATTATACAATATTATATTATGACTCTATTCCGGCACAGCTTCTAATATTATACTGGAATATTGATATATTCAATGACACCGATCATCCCTAAACAGGTCAACTGAGAACTCTTGAGGTATTGTACTTATATTGAGAATTCAATGATAATATAACCAATACTTTTACTTATGCATCAATAGAGGATTAAAACTAATAAACATAGTTGGCTTATTAGATTGCAGTTTTAAGGTATTTTAATATATTTTTTATTATGCAATTTCTTTATTAAATATCATTTACATACAATTTTGATACATTAAGAATAGATGTTACAATATTGTTTATAGACTAAGTCTTTTCCTTATTTTAATACGGAGGTCTAATTGGTAATAAACACAGGTTTTTAAATATATATATATAGCAGTATATATATATATATATATATATATATATATATATATATTCTGTACAAATGAGTTTTGGTCCTAAGATGTATTGTATTAGGTACCAAACATTGTAAGAAATTGTAATACGTTCTTAAGCAAAACTTGAATCATTGCATTCGAGAGATTTATTAAAATTGGTTTATATTTAACCAAATGCTTAAAATCACTCAACTATGGACAATTTTATTTTTTTTTGGTTCAATTTTTTGTCAATCAAAATAAATTCAAGACTTTTCAAGATGATATCGGGTTAGGCTGTTATTTGTATGAATAAATTATATAAGTAAGTTGGAGTGTTGTTGGTTTATTTTCCATAAAGCACAATATGATAAGTGAGTGTATTATTAGAGGTAACCAGTTGCAGCATCTTCTTCAGGAAGACTTCATCCACTAAACACTGTCATCACACCACACTATATCTTAAAATAAAGTAAAATAACAAAGCTGTGAAAACATCATCACAGTAAAGGTCATACTACTGTAACAGCCCCCTTAGTATGCAGCCAGATAATCTTTTTGTAGTAATCCATGATGGGCTTGTAACGAGGCATGTCTTAGTAGTGATTGCTCCTGTGGTCCTCATTATGTCATAGTGACAGATGAACCAGCCACAACGTCACGCTGATGGTGACAACGTCTTGTGGTGACAACTTTCCGAGAAATCAGGAAATTTCATCATCGTGTATCTCTTCAAGAGAAATTCATTCCTTTCTGACAATCGGACGAAATGTGGGAACCGAGCGACCCGACCTAAACTTTGTCACTAACCAGTCACCATACACTATTTAAAGGACTCATTACTTTCAAATTTATAATGGCTATTTTATAAAAATAGCATAGATATAATCATTAGATATCGCATGAGTGGCTAAATGTGTGTTTAGTTCAAGTTGATCAAGTAGCCAAAAACATGAGTTACCTGGCAAACATTATACTGTAAACATCTCTCTTCATATCTTCAGTTATATTTCACAGTAAAATGGGTAAATGCATTGTTACTACATGTCATATGGACTCAAACATACACTCAAATACATCTAGGCTCAGTTTTTACCAAAGACTACTTCTTTAAGATGTTTAAAATATTATTGCGTTTTAATCGCCAAACTATGGTCACAGTCACTCTCAGTGGTAACTAGAAATGTGTTGAATGAGGAAGACACACTTATGCCTTTATCGAATAGGAGAGAAAAGTGCAACAATACACGGGCTTCACGAAATATTTATATACAATGCTATATCTAATGTTTATATCTATAATGTACTCCTTCCGCATATGACTCCTGAAAAATGTATTCCCTCATATTTTATGATTATACATATGAGTGGTTGAATGGATTAAGGGCATATACTGAAATTGTGAGTTTCGTTATAATTGAGTAAAACAGTCTAACAAAAAAGTGCGAAATCTAATGTTTATAACTATGAAAATAGTAATATTATATATGAGAGTATAGTAATATATATATATATATATATATATATATATATATATATATATATATATATATATATATATATATATATATATATATAGTATATATATATATATATGTATATATATATATATATAAGAAAACTCTCGCGAAACTGGATTAGGTACGAATTTAGTACCTAATCTCTCCTACTTTTGTACAAAGAACAATGAAACTCTTTCAATCAATTTAAAATTTAAAAATAGTGGAGTTTTTCTTTAAAAACAATAATACTCTACTAAGTACTCTGCTATTAGTGAAACTAATTAATTATTTGGCCTGTAAATTATTAACGACATTTTTATCTTGTGTAGTGTAGATATATTATTATATTTCTTATAAAATAGGATATATATTCTTACAATTTCAACTGGAGAACTTCAAACTCACCAATTAGAAATTAAACTATTTTCATATGGACACTATAAATGGTATTAATAGAAAAAATTGCAGATAATTAATAATAAATATTATTTGCATAGTTTTTTCATCCTTCCCTTATACTTGTTTGTTGACTTTAATTGGTCACATATTAAATTTAAATCTATGGTCTATTTATTATTATTGGAGATCACTTTGAATTTTTTTCTCCACAAATAAAATATATTTTTTTTGTATGGGAATAATAGATTATTATAAAAAATGTTTGGCAGAGATGTTGTCATGATGTACTGTATGTATTATATAATCGTGTCCCTGTGACATATGCACGTATATAAGGACGTATGAGAGTGTATTTGTTTACCGTTAATGTTTAGAACGTGTCGTATGATGTTGACGGAGTGCCTCCCATTCGCCGTCTCCCTCTGTCACGTAACCCTTTCGTATGTGTGTCTTGTTCGCGCTCGCTACAGCGTCCCTCTCGCACATGCTCCGTCTTCTCGCTCGCGCTAATTCCACAAACGTTTGACGATTTCATTCGCACACTTATAGCCACGCCCACCCAGCATTACGAGTGTGTGTGCGTTGTGAGAAAAACAACTGGATGGTTTTTCACCACTTCACGTCCGATCTCCGTCTGAACAACATAACTAAACATTGCTAGACCCATGAAAAAATAAATATGCAATGCTTCAATGTATATTGAGTTCAAGGTGTTGAGTTTTCCTCCCCGAGTTATAAAAAAAACCATAAATTTCGAGCTTAGAGACATAAAATACCTCTATTATGTTTCATAAAATCATCCCCGAATGATCTTGAATTCGATTTAATTATTAGTAAATTTTTTTGTATCATAAAAATTCATTTTTGACTTGGTGACGTATTTTATGCAAATATTTTTAAGAAAAACAGTTGCTTATTATTATAAGCGGAAAATAATGTGTCTGCAACAAACATTATTTTCCCTACAATAATTCGAGTGGACTGGATTATTTCAAAAATAATTTAAATACAATATTTTTTGAACACTAATTTATTTTAAATAATATTAGGTACAGTTTGGGTTACCGATTAATGAATACAATATTTATTTTCGCTGATTAGATAAAGATTAGATCACAAATTAATAAATGCTTGCACAAATGAAAATGTTATTATATAAAACTAGGGTAATTTTAATTGAAATTTTCAATTTGTTTTCAATTTATAATGCATTATTAAATATCTCTAATATTATTTTGAATATATCATAATATTTTATAATCATTAAAATACCCGTTTCGAGATTTTATATATGTATTAATTGTAAACATTATTCTTCCATCTGGTAACACTGATGGTTGATGAATCTGTACAGACAGACATATAACATACACACACGTTCAACAATTATAGATATTACTAGAGTAATTTTTATTGAAATTTTCAATTTGTTAATGTTTTTTGATGTTCTGCTTGGTTTTTTTTAATAGGACGGTAATAAGTTGTTTATTTTTTCATTCAGAAGATGTTTGAATTATTAAAGTAAATTATAAATAAAATAATTTAATACGGTTTTAATATGATCACAATATTTAAAAAGCGAGTTTCCCAATTAATATTGTTTTTTTTATCCCTTATATAATTATGATTATTATTAATATTATTATCATTAGAAAATACCCAATCCGAAATTTTGTGTATGCATTAATTGTAGTAAAATAAATATATAAAACATTATTCTTCCATCTGATAACACTGCTGGTTGATGGATCTGTACATACAGACATATAACATACACACACGTTCAACAATTATAGACATACAATATTCTACGTTTCCGAAAAAATATTCCCTCCACGCTGTATAAAAATAATTCATTCACTTTTGAGACAATGTGGTTTGGGGAATTTACCCACGAAATATTTTACTAAAAAAAACATTTGATTGTTGTCTTAATGAATATTGTTTGATTGTAAACAATTCAGGTTGCATCTCGAATGACATTTAGTAATAAGCGGGGCGCCCTATTAAATAAGGGAAGGCGACTCAATGAAAATGTCAACCCCTGTCGTCCATTCACAAAGACCGGCGGTCAGTTGGTCGAGGGGTGGTCGGCAGACTATCGGGGTGAGTTTTATAGGGTGGTGGAAGGTCACGGCTGGGGAACTCGCCAAGGCAAAACGAGGGTTGGGAATAAAAAAAAAACAGCACAGGAGAGAATGTTCAAAGTTGCCAAGTTCACCAAGTTTGTTAGGACGGCCTCGACGACATCACGTTTATTTTTTGCAAGATACGATAATTCTTGTTTAACTGAAGGTGCATTCTATCAACAAGAGTCACATGTTTGTACTAATAACTACCACGTGATTATATTTAAATACGAATTAAACAAAGTTAAGACATCTTTTGTAGAGCGTGGCGATGTGTAAGGCTTCTATTATGCACTGTAACTACATGTATTCAAACATTTAAATTTGATAATCTTTTAAATAAACAAAGCTTAAAATTGTTATGAAAACAATTCATGCTATAAAATGGCTTCTTAATGTAACTTATAAATTTTGTTTCATAATACAATATTATTAAAGTACCCACCTATAAAGCATTATCAGCCAGGAGACTAAATTAATAACATATTTATCTAATTATTGAACGAATTAAAAAAAAGTTTAATATGATAATTCAAAAGAGATAAAGAAATTAATAGACACAATCAACCAATAGTGATAAAATATATAATATTAATTAATATATTGTTTAACCTTTCTATTTTTCACAATATAATATCGATGGGTCATTAACACAAAATATTATCTACAAATTTAGCTTTTATTATATTTTGATTTATTAAAATAATTATTTATGTTAGTAGGTCTACAAGTGGATTTTTTTTTACATTTTTCCATAAATTATGTTATGACTTATTAATTATTTTAATTACCAAGTGATTGTACTCCGTATTAAAATATTGTACCTCTGATATATTATGTAGATACTTTATATATGTTAGTGTTAATAATAAAAAATATATTAAAATACCTTAAAACTGCAATCTAATAAGCCAACTATGTTTATTAGTTTTAATCCTCTATTGATGCATAAGTAAAAGTATTGGTTATATTATCATTGAATTCTCAATATAAGTACAATACCTCAAGAGTTCTCAGTTGACCTGTTTAGGGATGATCGGTGTCATTGAATAAATCAATATTCCAGTATAATATTAGAAGCTGTGCCGGAATAGAGTCATAATATAATATTGTATAATATTAGTTAGTGAATTGTCATTTGGAAGATTCCTTCACAATTGCCACTCGCATTTCTCGTTGCCGTGGAATTCGCAATAAGCGGTGCCCGGAATTATTTCACCCATTGTCTTGTCTACAACGGCCAGGAATGTGTTGACGTTTTTATAAAATAAGGCTTTCACCTGACTGTCCCTCTAAACATGCGGACTAAACCTTTTTTTTTTAAATATTTATTATGAATTAGCCATTTGACTTTGATAAATAATAAATAAGTCTCCGCTACTTCTCAAGGGAAATGGTAAAAGAAGGGGTTAGTAAAGCCAGTCAGAAGCTGCAAATTCTTAGGTTTCCTAGCGTACATCGCCGTATACGAACACCTTAAAGGCTTTGGTAGGATTGCTTTGTGATATTTTATTATTATTATATATAATATGCCTTTCTCACGCCCATACACTTTTATGAAACAACAGGTGAAAATTCAGGTAATATAATAGACTGACCTTACTGTACCGTCTTTAGGATGTACGTTTACGACTACGTACGCCAAGGAAATCATAACGCAAGACACTCTTTTATAATACAAGACTTAACAATATACTGTAATCAATTTAACTGTATCTTAAAGCATTATAACAAAAAGTTAAAAGGTGACTAAAACCTGTAAATTTTGCTTTTGGGTGTGCAACAACATACGTCACCGTAAATACGATAATAGAGTTACTTAGGTACGTTTATAGTCGGTTTTTTGTTAGTTAATACCTCGTCTGAGCCTCGGATGAGGCACTTATTAACAAACAACTGATCAAAAGTACAGAAAAGCAACTCTATTACCGTCTTAACGGTGCACGTTTACGGCGACGCACGCCTAGGAATCCCTTTAGCATGCATCTGACTTAAAGGAAATAACATTAATATTGTGAGAGTGATAAATAAGAGTGAGTTAATAAAATGGTTATATTAAGTATTATATTTAGTTATATATTAGTTTGATTTGTAGTCGATGCCTGTGAAGATTTTTCGAGGCATCAATTTGGAGGTAAATTATCTAAATAATAAAATTTTATTCAAATAATTACACACTGTGTGTACTGTCTTTAATTCGAAAATTACAAAAAAATGAAACATTTAAAAATCAACAAATACTTATAAACCATTCTCGACACACACAAAACATTTAATTAAAATCGGTCCAGGACAAACACACGCACAGAAGAAATGTCAGATAGTCAAATTGTCATGTTAGGTTTCGTTAAAAATATTTATACTCTCTGTACTCTTAAATTATTCACAAAATTTAATTCATTAACAAAAAATTGTATACTATAAGTGATTCAAGAGTAAAATAATATATATATATATATATATATATATATATATATATATTTATATATATATATATATATATATATATATATATATATATATATATATATATATATATATATATATATGCTATATACATATATATATATATATATATATATATATATATATATATATATATATATATATATATATATATATACTTATATATATATATATATAGAGATATTATGTAACTGTAAAAAACCGACTTCATTATTTGTAAAATTGATCATTTCTACATAGAGTCGATGTGGATATCATTTATGTTTATGTAATTTTCACGTATTATTAAGTACTTGAGTAAGACGCACAAGCTTGTTTTATAAGACTCTTACACGTAAAGTTAATTAAATATTTTTTTTGACATGAAAAGGTTGTCGGGGAGTTTATGGGGTGAGGAAAGCTTTATGTGGCCATTAGGAGAGTGGCGCGCAATCAAAGCAAATTGTACCTGTTAATATTGAAGATGGCGCCATGGACTTGGACATGGACTTCTCACTCTTAAGAACCAACAACGACGCCACTAAGAATGTCACCTATTTTATAACACACCACCCATTACCACCCCTTGTCCTTCTCTTTAAACTGCCCAATTTCACTGCTTCATTATGCCACCAGCTACGACACTAAAAACTGATATCACCCATAACGAACTACTGCCTTTATTAAGCTCACTCTAAAAGACGATTCGTACACATCATTTTGAATAAATAAATACTCTTAATATCTATGTAATGCTAAGCCATCATAATTATTGATACTCGTCTTTGATTAAAAACATGGTCTAAATATACTATGTATTACCTATAACTTTTATATGAATCGAAATAATATACAGCCCATACGACTAAATCATATTGACACAACTGATTGTTTTTTTTTATTTTAAATAAATTTAAATATGTATGATCCCAAACGTCAAGACTAACAATTTAAATATTAACAATCGGTCTAATATTAATAAAATAATGTCTATTATTAAAATGGACCTCTTACAAAGAAAGTAAAGTAAATAAATATTCATTCCCCATTTCGTTATATCGAGGTTCCAGTATATTGGTTTAAATTTTCAATATATGTTGCAGTTCAAGATGCTGGTGAATAAATACCTAGGTTTATTTATTTGTAAAAAATATATTTTGTAATAGATGTATAAAAAAACAATTATTTCATAAAAAATGAGATAATTTTATTGCTCAATAAAATTGTGTTCCTAATATTTGTAGGTGTAAATACATATCGTTTTTATATAATATCATACAGTTTTTGATTTCAACACATTTTATACTTATTAATAACTTAAGTAAAGATAATTTCTGTCCATTTTAAAAATGATAGTAGTAGAAGTGTATTTTTAATAAAAATCAATATGATACAGTTCCATCGTAGATATTGATGATGTTTGGTTAGCGGAGCACTCATAAATGACGCAATTATTCACAGACAATATTAGCAACAGTCTTCGATACATATTAAAGGATGCTGTATAGATATAAGAAACACAGAGAAGATGAAAAACGGCAAGGAGAGGAAACTGGAGACGCGTTCTCTCGCAAATTGGAAAATCAGTCAAAGCCGTCGCGATTGTTTTAAAACATGGTGGAATCTCATGGAAAAAATTATTATCGGCGTTCGCAAAGCGCGATATATTTTCCTGGTTGGCGGGGCGTCGTCAAAACAGAAATTAAGTCCAAACAGTAATTAGTCATTTTCCTTCCACGGGGGTGGCACGGGAGGCTGGCGGGGTGCAGCTCTACGAGTTAGCCCCGGGGGGTGGTGTGTGGACTCCCCTCCTTCTTAAAAGTGTACAACCCCCGGTCACCTCTTTTCTGACTGTGGAATAAATTTTACCGAAGATAAAATAAAAGTAATTAGAATTCTGCGGGGGTAACGACGACGCGCTCGTAAGTGAATATTTCAAACGAACCAACGCACCTGTATACTTACACACCCTTATATATGAATATAAGAAATTTAGGGGATGTTTTCAGTTAAGACAACCGAAACGCTTCTTTTGTTTTACCCTAATAAAATTAAAATAAATAAACCCAACATACTTATACATCAAACAGAATAAAATAATTTATAAGTACGTGGCAAATATGTAAATAATTTAAAAGACGTCATTAAGAAAGAAGTGGAGTTCCTAATATTTATATTTATAATAAAATAAACCATAATTGTGTGGCAAATAAACAAAAAAGGTTTTTGGAAAAAAATATGGATTATACTTTAAAAGATATTAAATTTGTTTATACTACTTCGTAATTTTTTTAACTTCAGGTATCGGCCAACGCCATGAATGATTTCTTTCATTAATTAAAGGTGAGTGGGATGTTAAAAAAAGTTAATAATGAACATAATTCGAGTGGGTTGTATTGAATAATCGTGATTGGGTAATAAAGGTGCGTCACATTGGCAAGGGGTGGTTTGTCTCCTACGCACTCAAGAGGCATTCGAAAATTTTCAATTAAAATTTTATTTCGCGCCCAGGCCTTTGTCTCGCGACCTCTTTTAATTTCCTACACGACAACCTCCACCACCCCAACCCCGCAACGAATGGGCATTTTCTCAAATCAAACGTTCGCCCCCGACCATCTTGTTCACCCCTTACGCCCTTTTCTTCGATTGGACGTGACAAGAGAGGTGTTCGACGAAATCTCGAAGAGAGTAAATTATATAAAATGCTACATAATATATAATTCAAAATCCATACCTGAGCACGTTTTTATATAGAATATTTGAAATTAACAACCTAATCAGTTTTCATATAAAAAAAAATTATTACAAAATATGTATAAAAAAACGATAGAATAATCGTATAATCTCTAAGAACTATTGTAATACTGCAATTCCATTCAGTATACGGAAGAATGATTTATATTTAATCATAGAAAATATGAAGGAAAACTGAGAAAAAAAAGACAAAACACTCGGTAAAAATAAAAAAGGGAGAGAATCATCGAGTTCTTGATAAGAAAGTTAAACAAGATATTATTGTCTTGTCGGTAAAAAATAATATAATCAAGATTTCGCTTATCACTTTAATATTACTAGGATATATGAGTCGCAATAAAGACATGTCTCTCCGGAGCTCCAACGAATTGTATTTATTACCATGAATTTTTATTATCAGTGTGAATATTATTAAGTTTAATTTAATCCAGGTTAAATAATAATTTGGTATGCATGGGAATGCAAAGTAAAAGTATCGGTTTGTCATATAAATGCTGTATTTGTTTCAATTATGTCAATTAATAAAAGTATAGGAGGATGAGAATTGTATAGATTTTTTTGGAAAGTAAAGACCACTTTTTTAATTGATTTTAAATATCTTAACATGTTCAATCACGACTGTTCATATAGTAATTTATCTCGTCTTTGAACATATCTAAAGTTTGACATTTGATCTGTCAACATTATAAATAAGGAGTAGAATTGTACTTTTGAAAGAGTGGATCTTATGTATTGGATTTTATTTTAGGTATATGACGTGAGAGTCTCCCTCTTTCGCAGAAGCGGCATATAAATAATTAAAATAGCCATGATCGAGTGATGTCGAGGACTGAAGAGTAAGAAGGAGTGAGGAGTGGAAGAAGAAGAACCCACTGGCCATTACCATGTGCCACCACCCACCACCATACCACCACCATACACCCACCATACCACCACCATCCAACAGGGTAAATGAAGTTTTCTCAGCCAGGACGAGGCTTTCGTCTTCGCCTGCTCGCCTATATTTTTAAACCCTCTTACCCCTTTGAGTAAAAATATGTAGAAAGGTCTTGGGAAATGTGAAAGACGCTTCTGCACGGTGATCAAGAAACGATTGCTACGTACATTTATAAGAACCACGCAGCCCTTTTATAATACATTTAACACACTTCATTGGACAACTTTTTATATAATTTGAACTTGAATGGTTTTAAGTCATTTACTTTTTTTTTCGGTGAAGGACAAAACATTTGACATTGAAAAGTTTTTTCACGTGGACGAGAAACTTCGGGGTGGCTTCATGAAAGAGGTGGGATTTCTTTCATCGTGCTTTGAACACAATCAAAACCATAACCACCTTATTTTCCAGCTGGTTATTTTAATTAATATTAAATATTCTATATTTTCGTTACTGAATTTTCAAGAATAACTTCACAAGAAAAATATTTTTGAATTTGTAGATTTTTTCGCACTGGTAAAAACAACTTACATTTATTTTCCTTCAATATATTTTCACTCCATTTAAAACAGTATGAACAGAGTATGAACAATATTTTTTTTAATGTAGAAAATACATTTGTAGAATAGAGAGAATGCGTTTTAATATTATTACTTATATTATAGGTCATTGCATGTACAAGTTTATTTATTAATGACATCATGTGGATTATATATTAGGATAAAAAATACTTAAGGATAAAGTGGTCCAAGGAAAGAATATACGTCACGTTCTCGATTTCTTAATCATCCACTGGAGAGACGTCGCGTCGTCGAAAATGGAAGGGTTGGTTCAGTGTGAAGGAATCGCCATCCCCCATGGAGCGAGAGTGAGAGGGTGGTTAAAAATGGGCGCAGGAAGAGAAGAAAGATCGAGGTGTTTTTCGCGGGGCGGGACGAAATAGTATGAAAATTAGAACATACCTAGATGAATATTTAAGAAAAGAGAGAGGAAGGACCGACACAGGGGGATGGCTCCTTCAACTCACCCTCTTGGGGAGAGATTATATACACGAAAGGGTTGCGACGGTGACGTCTTCGGTTCGAGTATTGATTCTAAAGGTGGACGGCGTTTTATTTTTCTGCGATATTTGACTCGGAGATTTCAACGATGCATCCGTCTCATGATGTCCTTTGAGCCTTAGACACAAATGAAAGCCTTCTTCAGTATCTTCTTTCTGTTCTTAGGAATTCTCACTCGATGAGAAATTCGCACTTCGTAATTAAATATTCTCAATTTTGTCGCCTTGCCCTTTAGGCACTTTCGACATAATTTATTTTCTTCTTATCAAATACATTTATTCTCATCACATTCTTTAATATATTCAAAAAGTATTTTAAATATAGTTTATTTAAATAACTTGATTATTATATTTTTCAATTCAACTTTATCAATTTAATATACTTTAAAAATTATTCAGCAATAATATTTTTATATAATTAAAAAGCTTACGCAGGGTTATTATTAAAAAAATATTAGATTACAGCATATATTTTATTACAGCATGTTCCGGTATAAATTATAATTTTTAAAAATATTATAAATTCGGTATAATATGCTGATTAATACAATATTTTCTTATATCAATACAAATGGATGTATATGTGTATGTATAAAAAATTTAAGCATTCTTATTCGACTTTAGAAGATTTATTTTAGCATATTTAAATTCCAAAAAAAAAATTATTTAACACAATTATTAATTGGGTATACATAATAAACTGATCGATACAATGGTTTCTTATATCAATACAAATGGATGTATATATACAATTGTTGAGCATTCTTCTTCGGCTTTAGAAGAGAGCTATTTATTTTAATTTGTGCGTATTGTTCTAGCGATAAAAGTCATATACAAGAAGAGGGTGGTACTTGAAATGGGGTGGTGGTGTTACGCAATGGGCCGTTCCACCACCCTTTCATCCTCTCACATACTACCCTTAACGGTGCCTAACAAAGGTGACCACAGCTTAATGATAATTGTACATTAAAAAATGATTCATTTTTCTATTATTATTCAAAAGGTAATGAAGAATATTATAAAATATTTTAATATTCATATGCTAATAAATTAAATAATCTATGTATAATATTGAAACCAATCCATTGTCGATTTAAAAATATTTGAATTGAATTAATTTAAATAAAATACTTTGTCGAAAGTGTGTTCACCTCAACCCTTTGGACGCGTAACGAAAGAGAGCCTATATAAATAGGTAATATAGAAAAGTTGTGTAAGAAGACGCCGTTTCTTATACACGAAATAAATGTGTAAAGAACAAGGGTGGAAGAAAAGGGTTGCTGGAGCAGCCCCGTGCCCAAATTAGGGATGTTTTTGTGTGAGAGAAGAAAGTAGTGTGAGTTTACAGGGAGAAACTCAACCAAAGAAATAGATGGGAAACCTGACTCTATACAAAGTGTTTACACAAATATTATTTTATTAATTACTTTAAATAAAAAAACAATACTTTTTTAGTCGTCTTTGCACAAATATTTGTATAGTTTATAATAATAAACAATTATTATTCCCTGCTAGTAGACTAATCTACTTATTTTTTATTGTACAATTTCTTTATTAATTATAATTTACATACAATGTTTTGATACATTATGATAAGATGTTACAATATTAAGTTTAAGAGTACAATCAATTGGTAATTAAAATAATTAATTATTCATAACATGATTTATGGGAAAAAAAACAAAAACCCACTTGTAGAATTACTAAAATATGTTTAATACATAATAAATAATTATATTAAAATAAAATTTAGTAATATCATCAAATACTCAATACTACATAGATGAATAAAACAAAAATATTGTTAAATCATTAAGGACTGTGGAGACAAACAAAATTAAATGTGTTTGTGAAAAAAGATATGCTAAAGATTTTATATGAAATGCCCCTTATTTATTTCAGTGGTAATTTTAAGTTTCGCTTATTTCAAACCTATTTGATTTTGTTTACATTTTGTATCAAGGTGTAAGTGGAGAAAGTCTATTCAAAAGGCCTGGGACAGTATTTAAATTATAGTTTATCAGTAGAATGTGCAAATGTTTTTTTCTTAATTTCTATATCGGCATATATTTTAAAATAGACAATATATATATTTTAATGTGTTTAATATTTTAGATTGTAAAATGTGTGAAGTAAGCAAACATTGTACAGGCCTGTGTCGTGTATAGTAAGGCGGGGGATGACCAGGGATGGTCGTGACACCCTGAAGAAGACTGATTGTAGGCGGGACAAGCAACCCCATTCCTCAGTAACCCTCTCCTTATAGCTTCCTTAAGATGTCATCACCGACGATGTAGGCACGCACCCCTTTCTTTCCTTCTTTTGTCTTCCACCACCGATAAAATAAAGATCGAACTTTCAAACCAAAGTGCGTATGTACCTACCCAAGGGCTTAAAAATATTCACAACCCCCTATAAACAAATAGAATGAATACAGATGGAATACAAAATTAAAGAAGACACATGATCGTTAATGATTCCACAAGTTCCATGTGATGTTTGGCATTCTCCTTAGCTATTCATATCAGGGACACACGGGGTGGTGGCAAAAAATCCCGACTAAGCTCAAAAGTATAGCCAAATAAGCACCCCCCGTCACAGTAAGGGGTGGCAAAGACGTACACGCACATCTCCCTTAACCACCTCCCGTCACCTCCCTTGAGGTGCCAAAATATAGGTTGGGGGTAAAATTAAAAATCCATACTCATCTCGCCGAGGCTTTTCTATGGAAATTTACTTATTAACGGCGGGCGTATGCGGGTACGTTTGCCTTCACCCACCCTTCTTTCTTATCTCAATCCGAATAGAGGGTGGTATGGATGGGGTGTGAGCTCTTCAGCGCCATAAAAATTAATATTGTTCTATCTTTCATAAAGAAAATAGCGCCACTCGTTCGCTTCGCACTTCGGAAATCGCATTACATTGATCGATTTTATTATTATTTAAGATTAATACTCCCACAGTTTTTTAAAATGCATTATTTTATAAACAATTATGTCATGAATTTTTATCAATCGATTAGTGGTAGACATGACTTTTACAGATAATTAATCATTTTAATGAAGCTTTCTTAGTGATAATCTTAAGGTCGTATTTACGGTTCGGTGAATAAAATACGACATTATTATGATGTTTGACCTTATTCTGATATGATAAAATCTTTGTGCACTTACCTATTTAATTTTGTTGCTTGAACGCACGACTAGGTCAAGTATGATGCGTTTGACTGGCGTGCATTTTATTATGTTTAGCTAATATGAGTCATTTTTACTAATCAAGGTTAATTAAAAATCACGCAAATGAATATTAATTGCCGTTTTGGATGAGCAATTTTAAAATAAAATATTTAATTTTATATTACCTACTGAATAAGAAAATCAATTTAATGAAACAGAAGGCTTTTCATTTCATTTCATTCGAATGGTATGAATTCTTGGGCAGGGTAGTGAATAATTTTTCACCGGGCGCGTTGTGTCCTTAACGCGTTGTTCTTGTACGAACGAACATTATTCGAATACCGTTTTTAACATTCGGGGGTGGTTCAAGAAGAAGGCTTCCACATGGGGGCGGTGGAGAAATGTGACCACCCTCAGTCATCCCTTGCTTCTGCACTCCCCGTACCATCCCGAAAAAAGCACATTAATTAAAGGGCCGATTGTGCGAAATGAGATGAACGTACGCTTGCATTCTCCTTTCTAACGCACCCCCCACTGCCAAAGGGGGAGTGAATCACCCCTTAAAAATCACCTCTCTTCTTGAGCACTTAAATTTTGCACGCACAGTCATTACTTTGAACTAATCAATCCTTGATTAAACTATCGATGATTTTTATTCAAAAGTAGCTTAACCAAGTGTGATGTTACAGACATTGGACAACTCGAGGCGAGTTCCTCTCGCGCAAAATATTTTTAATTACAAAGGACCGTAAGTCAATTTTCTTTTGTCTCCACCGCGAATCCCTCATTTATGTTTGGGGTGTTTTGGGGTGATATAAGAAAAAGGAAGCCAAAACAGCGGTGGTGGCAGCATGCGTGTTTTCAGCCGGGCAAATTTCGATCCTGGGCCCCCTTACTCATCGATGGAGTTTTGCCTGTAGGACCGCTAATCGACTTACGACGGTGTCACTTAAAATAAAACATTACCGACCAGGGATGTGGTGTGAGGCAGCAACGGCAACGGATGTGCCCTGAGGGTAGTCAAGAGGGTGGTGGGTGACGGGCAATGGGGGTAAAACGAGAGGCCTGCCAAACGAGAGCGAAAGTGTCAGAAAGTTTTTGGGTTAAAATTGGTATACGGGCTTTTTGTCAGAGGCGGTGAAGAAACGAAAGAGCTGAGGAAGGGTTACTGCTTTACCTCCTTCGACCTCTGCAACGATGATCATATTTAAAATTAATAAAATACCTAATTCAATGAAGTTCAATAGAGCGATACTGTTTATCATATTAAATTTTCAGTTTTACAATTTCAGTAATTAATATGTTAAAATAATAATAAGTCTGAGATTAAGCCTACAGACATGATCTTTTTACTTATTTGACACGAGGATCATTATTTGGATACTTAAAAAACATATCATATGTGGGAAAAAAATTATTAAAAAAACCCACTTGTAACATACTTTATGACTAAAATCAAAAGGAAAACAGACATATGCGATGTAAAATATTAAACAAAATTTACAACAACAAAAAAAAAAACATTTTAAGAGGTGTTACTCAAAAAAGTTAATTGACTTTTCTTTGTATTCATTTATTTTGTTCACATTCACTATTAGAGGGTTATACTTTTTTTTCATTTAATCAAAATTCCTTTTCTTTTTTAATCTGTGATCGTTATCATATTACATAATTACGAAATCTTGATATGAATATGATAAAAAATAGCTGAGTCTTTCATTTATTTTAATACGGAGTACAATCAATTGGTAATTAAAATAATTAATAAGTGATAACATAATTTATTGTAGAAAATAAAAAAAAACGCACTTGTAGAACTACAAAAAAATATGGTATAATACATAATAAATAATAACAATAAAATAAACTGTACAAATATAAAAACAAATACCTAATACTAAATGAATAAAACGAAAATACATATTGTTAATTTTTTCTATCATTTTCATTTGTTTTATTTCTTATACTTCTTTATTCTAATTCATTAATGGCAAACTCATCCAGAGAGGGAGGGTATTTTTTTTTAGCTTGAATGGTATAAGGGTTGCTTCAAAGCAAACTTAATATTTGTGTATTTTAACATTCACTCTATGATTATGATCATTATTGTTGTAATTATTTATTAGTCTTCATATTTGTAAATGCTTTTTTATTTTTTTCCCGATTCTTTCTATAATTTAATCATGTTATTCGTGCCAAATTTAAATAAAACATTCTCATGTTAGTTATAGGTAAAAAGATGTATACACTCTGTACACCTAAGACTATTTCCAAAGATGTATTGTTCTATCAATAATTGTAAAAATTTGTTATATTATGATCAATCAATCTTTTATTATTTATTAAAATAGTATGATATTTTATATTAAGCAATTAAGCCGCGCAAGACTCCGCTGGTCGCAATTTCGGCAGACGAAGACGCCTCCGCCGTCTTAGGCCGGGGATGGTGAGCTTTCTGTTTTTACAGGGGTTTTCACACAGGGGGTGAGAAGCGAGAGGGTGGTTTTCCAACATGTGGGTGGTTAGATTAGGGTGGGGTTGTATAGTACCCAGCACGGACAGTGTGCCGCGTGTGCCCCATTATTATATACCACACCCAAATCTCTGTGAACATTCCACTTCTTATCGCCTACTCCTTCTTTACGACCTGTTTTTACTTTTACATCACTACAAATACTTGTATTTATATCATTCTTCCTATATAAAGCCTTCCACATATGCTTAGTATTCCGTGTACATATGTGACCTACTTTTAGAGACTTCAATGCGCTAGAATGTTGAAAAATATTTATTAAATATATCAACATTTAAAACAACACTGCCCTACTTATATACTACTCGTATATACTACTTTTCATAAACTATATGGCTTTTTGATTTTCCCCATGCTTCTTTAATAATTAATTATAAATTTAAATAAAACATTCTCATGTTAGTTACAGTTAAAAAGAATTATATACTCTGTACACCTAAGACTATTTACAAAAATGTATCGTTCTATCAATCATTGTAAAAACTTATGCATTATAAAGTAATTGTAATATATTTATAAATGTTAAAAATTAATAATAACATTTTAAATAGGGAACACTCGCTTAATTCTCATATATTTAACATACTTCCATATGTTCTTAAAATAACAAGCAATTTTAATACTTGTTCTCCAGTAAATATTATTTAAGTTGGAAGACTCGTACACATAACATACACACATCATAAAAATATAAATTTAATATTCATTTGCACCTTGGACAATAAAATTCAAATATTTACTAACAATTTTAAATAATTATTTGAAAGACACTGGTCTTAAGTTTTAGATGGTTTTGAATTTGGACAAAGAAATTGTAATTTATATATAAACTATACAAAAAATACTTTTTACTAAAAATAATAGACGCATAGTTAAAATCATGTTGAGTTTAAATTTTGCCCTAATTGAAAAATAAATAAATTTAAATCATTATTTTGACTGGAATTAAATATTAGTAAAATCACTATTAATGATTTTGTGGACGTGAATATGCATGTGTAGTATATTAACATAATAAATATGTAACAATATATAATATGTAATTTTATCAATAAAAACTCTCAATTAAAAGTTCTTAGACTCCTAAATAAAATTTGCGGATATTATACATACATATTATATTATATGTATCATCATAATTATCACAATATCATTTTTTATCATTCCCATAAATTATGTTATAACTTATTAATTATTTAAATTATCAATTGATTGTACTCCATATCAAAATTAGTAAAAGACTTAGTCTATAAACTTAGTATTGTAACTTCTATCAAAACATTGTATGTAGATTATATTTAATATAGAAATTGTATAATAAATAAATATTATACTTTTTTCGAATCCGTGACTATTTTCTCGTTTTTTTGGTGTTCTCGTTTTTAAGTTATATATGTAATTATATCAACTAATGTTATCCATTATTTTGATTTTTTATCATTATTTTTATTGCTATTTTAAGTTATTGCCGTAAAAGGCGTTAATATAATAAATTAACTTACTTTCTACTACTGACTTTACTTTCTAGAATTATCTTATTTCCTTCTGTAAGCAGCAATAGTTTAATTGGCACAGACAAACCAAATCATTTTTATGACAGTTTAAAAGTAGAATTTAAGTAGGCAAGTCTTCATAATAACTATTTTGAAATTGGTTCATATCCAATATAAAATATTTGTGGATTGTGAAGTTTTCATGTTTGAGGATTATAAGCCTGGAACAATGCCACCAAATAGTGTAGAAATATTTTATATGAATGTTCTAAAATGCTTTATTTTATTGAGGTGTACTTTTCAACAAAAGAATGCACAGTCCCCATTTATTGTTGATTAATTAAGTATTATTTAGAGTGGTTCATAATGAATCCCGTGTGAGAGTTATCTGTTTGAAAAATGTGGCGGGATGGTTTGGTTGACAAATGAAGTAAGACGATAGCGTTGGCGATTTTTTAAATGCAAATTGTGTCGCCATTTTGTATTTCGCGACGAGCAATCAATTAGACACACGCTCGTTAAAATGGCCGACGATGCCTCCACAAGATGGCCGCTCCCACCTCATGCTCGTTATTCTTCTTCGTCTTCTTCTTTATCTGGCTGTTTGCTACTGGAAACATTACTTATCCACATACACACTCGTCCATGCAAATACACTTAAAGCATATGTACTTATACATTGTGTTAGAGCACTAATTTTCACCACGGATACATATTCAAGGGAGTATATATACTCATATAACTTCATTAGCGGGGGGTGTCCATGCTTAATTATTTCAATTTTTTTTTTTTTTTTTATTAATGTCTAGTCACTGGATGGATTGAAAACCCTGCTAGTATAACTCAATTTTAGTTGAAAAGAGATTCATAAAACTTTTTGTTTTAGTTTGTAATGACAACATTTTTTTCTAGCTTATTTTTATACAACATTTTCAACCCTTTTATTTGAGTTCAATGTAAAACAAACTAAGCTTGGATTGAGAAGATCTATCGTTATTGACAAACATATCAAAACAAACCATAGTATTTCATTTACTTATTTTTAGTTACTATTTAGATATATTGTGTATGATTTCGATTGGTCTAAAATTAAATTATTTAATGTATTTTTACACTGAATTGTGTATTACACTGAATTGATTTGAAACTGCGTCTTTCAGATGTCGGCCAAGTACTACTCAAGTAAGTACTCTTTTTCCGATTTTGTTTTTACAGGATTTCAATTCAGTGTATCGACTAAAATGACTATCGATTTAAATAACGAAATGATAATAGTTTAATTATATATTATTACCAGCGTGATAGCTCAGGGGATAAGACGTGTGACTACAAATACTGTGGTCATGGGTTCCATTCCCGCTCAAGTCATTTTTTTATTGATTTGATCCGTTATTACGACTGAGAGATCGGGAATAATATTAATAAAATCATGATCGATCGTCTTGATCCAGATTTACTCTGATTTTCTGTATTGTAAGGTAAATACTGAGGCGATTATTAATTCTGAGAGAGCCGCTCTGTCGATGACTTTTGTAACTAGTAATAGTTAAAATAACCGACAGACTATTAACATGTTGCGTTGTTTAAAAAGCCCTCTCAAAAAAGCTCCTCCGGGCGTAAAATAATAAAAAAAAAATTGGGTATTTAGTATTTATACAGCCAAACTTTAATACATATCCGTATCCGCAAATAAAGTATAACCAACTTATATTTAAGTGTAATTCTACTTAATGCAACCTTAATCATTTTTTTCTTCTTATTCTGAAGTACTTTATATATTTATTAAATTAACTTTATTTATCCATCTTCATAATTAAGAAGATGATTTTTTTAATTTATAGAAGTGCCAAGGTATTGGATTTATTGTGTATAATACAATAGTTAAAACGGAGGATCTTTTTTGAGAGGGTTTTTTTAGACACAACAACTTGATAATTCTATGTCGGTGATCTTAACTATTACTGGTTACACACTTCACCGACTTAATAATCAGTATTTACCTTACAATACAGGAAATCAGAGTAAACCTGAATCAAGACGATCGAACGGAATTTTATTAATTAATTATTCCCGATCTCCTAGTAGTAATAACCGATCAAATCAATTTTTTTTTTGACTTGAGTGGGATTTGAACCCATAACCACAGTATTTGTAGCCACGCTTCTTATCCCCTGAGCTATTACGTTGGTTATCTTATTAATAATGTGATTTAAAATCAATGCTTTGATTGAATACAATTTTTTTTTTTTGTTAAATGATATTTTGAAAATATATTCATTTCTAGAGTTATATGGTGAAAAGAAATATACATGTTTTTGCTCTAACTGTCCAAAGGGGATTTATGAAAATTCTAACTGAATTTCAGTGATAATTATTGAGTTATCGGCAATTAGATGTGGTCACCCGACAGATGGTGGTCCGTCACAACTCCGCGAGACACACGCTCCTTGGAAGATAAGAAAAAAGGGGGAAAAACAAAGATGGGAAACATCTCACCCCATCCACCACCATAGTCCCTCAACAACCCTCAGCTATCACCCACAGCCACCCACCATCTCTTTCACCCTGTACTGTGTCCACGTCTATCCCTTTCCTGCTCCTTCTTTCTGTCTCCTTCTATTCTAATTATCGGTTTCGAAGAAATGACTGCCAGAGAAAACGACGCTCAATTTTAGAGTGTGTATGAGAAAATTGTAAAACACCCACCGCCAAAATATAAATAAGCAAGAGTCATCGCAGATATTTTCTACGTCCAATATGAATTTTGACAAAACATCATATTATTTATTTGAATTTGAATGTGTGTGAAAGAAGAGACTCATCAAAAAGCCTATAGGAAAGACGCCTCACACAAATCTCCCGCCCACCACCAATGACAAGCGGACAGGTATAAAGTTTCATTTTCCAATATTATTTCCAGGGGCCGAAAGGGGTAAGAAATAAAGAGGACAGACAAGAGGAGAGGACTAAATACGAGAGGACTTATATTACGTTTCGGCAGGTGAGGGTGGCAACCACCCCCGCCCACTCGCCACTTATTTATCGAAGACCAACACCCGCCCGCCCATTTCTATCGCTGCTTAGTTTTTTTTTGTACCTGTTCTAGTTTTCAACTCGCGGCACATTTGTCGTCAGCTATTAACACTGCTATCCTCGGGACGACTTCTTTGTTTTCGAAATATCGTTTCTACTTTGACCGATGTGCATTGGACGGAACTGAAGCCGTATTCAATATTTTACCACAGCTTTAACTATCAAAAGAGACCCCTCGATAGATGAAAGCTGTACTTTTATTTCTAATATTGATCATACTCACATCTACCGACAAATTACTCTTCTTCTATAATTACTATGTATCTCTAATGAAAAAACAAATCACACCATATACCTAAAACATTCACATATTATATAATTATTTAATAAAAATTTATATTCCTCACAATTCTAATTAATGTTTAGGTATTGACGTTATTTTTTTATCTTGGGAAATACCGGTTATGCACAAAATATTTATTTACGTGAATGTTTAAAGTGGAAATTTGCTCTGCAAACATAAAAAACAAAGAGTAATTTCAAATATTGATCCGTCTTCATATATGTTTATGTATTAAAAATATATATTTTTAAGACTTAGATTTATTTAAATAACAAATTATCAACAAATACATTATCGGGTAATATTACTAATTCAATGTGCCACTTGATTCTAAAAAAATTGAAAATAATTTTATTTCTATAAGTAACCAAATAGATTTGTATCGATGACAAAAATACCAATGCGTAATAGCTCAGGTGACAAGATGCTACAAATACTGTGGTCATAAGTTCAAATCCCACTCAAGTTAAGAATTTTTAAATTGATTTGATCGGTTTTTACGATTCCCAATAAAATCCCGATCGATCGTATTGATCCAGGTGATCTCTGATTTCTCGATTTGTAAGATAAATACTGAGGCAACAATATTTAACACGTTGTTGAGTCTAAAAAAGCTCTTGGGGCGTAAATAATAAAATAGAAAATATAATTTATGGATTTCATAAGGTATTTAATTCATTTGGAATAGAAATCTAAAACAACATGCATTTTTACTAGACCTTGTAGATAAAAATGTCTAGGTGTATTGTATTTATTGACTATACTTACATGTATTTAATTCTGCCCTTTAAAATAATTATCTAAGTACTGTATACTCATGATTGAGTAACCTAATGTAATTTCCATATTGTAGTCGGTGTAAGTAAGTGTTAAAGAAGCAAGTGTGTTGTAGTAATAGTTGGTAAGAGTGGATGCATCTTTCAGTATGTACTTGTGCCTTAGAAGCCTTCGGGCAAAACACGATGGTTCTTTTCTACGTGGTCATATCTGAAACAATACGGAGGCTCCACTCTTCAGGTGAATCGTCGTTCATTTCAGACTTTTTTGCATTCGATCTTTCATTTTTTTATTCGTTCCGTCTTGAAGAGCGGCAACGAGCACAAAAACAACAACCTGCCACTGCTGGCTTTTGGGCGCTTGTATCAAATTGTATTAATGTTTTTTCTAGAACGGTGATTAAAATGCCCGACGAGCCAACCACTTTTTGCTCATCCGGAGTTTCGATGTGTTTCGATAGTTTTTCAACCCACCGACTATTCTGTTTGATGAGGAAAACGTCTTTGCTTCTTATGAAACAATGTTTTAATAAATCATTTACCTACAAGATATGTCCTTAAACTGAGATGAGATGGGTAACTTTACAAATATGTTATTCACATATTAATGATAATCTATTTTTTAATTATATACATTTATAACCAGCGTGGCAGCAGGATAAGACAGCCGACTAAAAATATTGTGGTCATGGGTTTAAATCCCGCTCAAATCGATTTTTTTAAATTGATTTGATTGGTTCTTACGACTGTGAGATCGGGAAAAATATTAATAAAATCCCGATCGATTGTCTTTATCCAGATTTACTCTGATTTCCTGTATTATACGGTAAATACTGAGGCGGTTATTAAGTCGGTGACCTGTGTAACTAGTAATAGTTAAGATCACCGACAGACAATTAACACTTTGTTGTGTATAAAAAACCCATCAAAAAAGTTTCATCAGAGATGTAGGTTCTCTGGTATTTCAGAGAAGAGTCTGTTTTCTCCTAATTAATAAAAAAATATAACATATTAATTCAATTAATACAATATCATTTACAATTTATAGTATACTGCAGTTTTTTTAATAGAGAAAATGAATATTATTTTTTATTGATAACATACCTATTTACCTTTAATCGTAAATATGTATATTTTAAATTTTCTCTGTAATAAACCAAAAATAACCTAATTTATAAACTAATAATCGATGATTTTTTTTGTATTTATGTAAAAAATTAATTTGAAGCTTGGGTACCTTTCGATACCTGGTGACACGACACAGGTGGTGGCGACATTGTATTGATTAATATTCTTCGAAAATGTGAAAGTACTCTCTTTGCATCGATGACGTTCTTTCATTAACCTTAGATGATCCTCGGGGCAAGAAGGGAGCGTCTCTCCCACACACGCATACGACCCTAGTAAAAATAGGGAAAGAAGGGCGGCAGGGGGTATTTAAAAAAATTCCAACGCCGTTGCCTTGCAGAGTTTACTTTGTATTACTTCCCCTTCACTAAACCTCGTGGCGTCGATCTTTTGTTTCTTAATTGCGGGGTGGTGGCGTCGGCGGAAGGGTGTTGCGAGAGGGGTAGATGGGCATGGGGGCGCGAAAATACCCTCCCCCGCGTAAAAATGGTGGTGGGTCCACCCGGCCGAAAAACGGGGTGTAAAACCACCCCGGCGTCTTAAAAAAGAGGACCGCTCATCCCTTGCAAAGCCTCCACACGCATTGTACAGTCACACGCATAATTTATCATCAAACACTATATTGGATACATCACCAATTCATTTCCACCATCCATTATAAAAATAAATAACTCAAAGATAAGCAATAATATGCATTAAATTCAATTTAATAATGAGCCTATTTTTTGATGAAAAATTTAATTTATTGTAATATGTTTACTAAAACAGTAATTAATTTATTCATTCTGTAATATTCATAAGAATTTTCATTCATATGAAATTGGTATAATTTACTTAAGACGTTCCTTAATTTGAAGATAATAGTCTTATTTTCTCTTAGCGTATAAAAATCACTTATTTATGAAAAATAAGGTATATTATATAAATAGTATCATTCAAGTAAGATTAATGTACCTATTCATTTTACATATTTGGGTATAAACATCTTAATAGTTTGATAGACCTAATAATGTGCACGATAGTGCTAAAATACTCAAAAAAATAAAATTGTATTTTAATTCAATTCAACAAAATCATTATAAATCAATATAATAATATGAGTAACTCAACGGATCATAGAAATTAATAATCCTCATAAACAAAATGGGTTTTCATTTTCCCCCCATACTTTATATTATTTAATATTTCCTCTCATATCAAATAAAAATGTTATTAAAATTCTCTGTTATTTAAAGGTAAAAAGATTTATATACTCTGTACACCTAAGTCAAATTCAAAATATGTTTTGTATTATTCAAACTGTGTAAAATTCAAATTTTAAAAGAAATTTAGATTTTCATAATTCATTTATTATTATATAAACTAAAAATAGTGCTCAATAAAAAGATTACTTGATCCCACCTTCGAAAATTCGAACCTTCTACTGATTTGTTACATGTGTTTTATAACAAATATATATTATTTATTGCAGAACATCTCCTTAATACACGGTAAAACTTATTAAGTATTGTACAACTTCATATTCTTTATTTTCAATCATTGTTAAATATTTAAAATAGTGATAATTAGTAGAGTGGTATTGCGGGTTATTATACTTAGTAAATAGACGATGGTGGGCCTGTGGCGTCCACCCCCGCGAAAAAGGGAGTAAAAACACCACCCTGTAGCTAAAGGGTGTACGAGGATTAATCATCCCCCTATTCTACACCATACCATCCACAACCTCCACGACATCCTACGCCACCCCCTTCATGTATTAACGATATTGGACTTAAGAAATTATATATATACATACACACACACATTTTTATATCCAAGCCGACACCCACAAACACTCTTTATTATTTACATAAACAAAGTAATTAATTAATTTTATCCAAATCCAATACTTTGTAAATATAAGGGCGCATTTATAAAAATTTTAAATTATTTGGAGACAAAGGAAAAAATGGATATTTTCTAAAAGTTTTTTCATTATAAGATATAAAAGTAATTAAAAACTTATATATACGTACATAATGTATAAAAACCTTCTGTTTGTTTTTTTGCCTTTATAAAATTTTCTATTAAATTAATTTTTAGTGTAGTATTTTTAAATATAGATATTTTTAAATGATTAATAATTAGCTAGCTTAACTATGTTTTGAATAAGAATTTCACATCCAACTAAATGTGGTTTTCACAGACTTTTTAGTTATGAAAATATATTTTTGATGAGTTTTTTTTATCGCATCATTTAAAATTTTGGTAGTCCCATTTCATGAGTAAAGTGAAAATTATAAAATATTTTGAAAATTCTTTGGGTTGATACTTTTTTAATGGATGATATGATAATTACCAGATATAAATATGTTATGAAGAAAACCGATAAAATGTGAAGGTTGTATATTAATTTTATTGACTGTACCTCTCTCAAGCATGAGATGTCATGTACATTTTTTATCTAATAATTCACCCTAAAATTACTATTATTGGGTATTTGAATATAAATAGATGCAGTATGAGCAAATGGTAATTTAATTAGATAATTTAGTAAAAGCCGTGTCGGTGGTATTTCCAGTTGAAGAAAGTTGTTTATTCACGCACTCGCACGTGTTGCACAACACGTGTGAAATCTTGCAGCATTCTCTAAAAGCCTTAATAAAGATATCAACAACAACAACAACAACACAGACTATTCTCAATTTAATATGGAAAGTGGTTCGCCACAAGATCTGCGTGCCGTTTGTTGTTTGCCTTATATGCACAGTATTTCATATTATATTCAAAATAGGTTTCATATTTCTATATGCCAAACTATACAATTTGAATTATATATTATTTAAAAAATATATAACCACATTATAACTGTGATTATTTTTATTTCTTAACAGCTAATTGCATGTAGCTCTTATATTTTAATAAACAGGGTGTGGAATTTAACTAACTGTGAATATTTTGATTGGGTAACGCAATATATTTTTTTTAAATCATGTATTTTATTTACTCAATCAATTTGAAGCTGGTATTTTTATCACACTTCAAATAGTTTCCATTGAATAATAACTTTTTAAATATTTCTTTTCCATACACAGGGTAGACTTATATGGCTGAATATTTGGACATTCAATTAATTTATAAGCATTTTTCGTTAACAATAAAGGAAAATACATAAATATCGTTGGCTTTATTTTTAAAATGATTGTGCAAATCCATTTTGCTAAATTTTATAAAGAGAGATAAAAAAATTTATTCCAACTGATCATTTTTTTACCAATACAGTGTGGACTTGAATTAACTGAGAATATTTTATGGGGTGGTAGGGTATCTCGAATTATGAGCGAAAAATAAGTTATTTTTATTCAATAAAAATTTAAAAAAAAAAAAAATTATAAACGTATTTAACAAAAACAATACACAGAAAGACAGTCACTACTCAGTACTTCACAGAAACATTTGATTGTGAATTAAAATTGATTCCAAAAGCACTTTTAATATTTTTAATCCATCTATTTGTTTTACAGAAACACTTACACTTACAGCTTTCTAAAATATTTCAGTTATTTTAACTCTACCCTGTATATTTAGTGTCAAATTATAAAAAAATCTGAAAAAGCAACCACTAATCATGTGCTTTTGGGTTAAATAAGGTTTATTGAGAAGTAAATAGTCTTTTAAATTGAGAGCAATTGGGCACGAAGCATAAGAGGCAGGTTTGAGTCCTGCACATGTTGTCACAAGAAAATTAATTAAGATTTTTTCAGGACTATCAATATATTTTAATTTTGTACTATTATCTGCCATAATTTTTTTTTCAAAATTTAATTATTCCTAATTTAACTGAAAATTGTAATAATTCACCCATCACGAATTTCCAGGCACTGAATTGCCATACATCATCCGGAAATACGAAAAAAACTCGTTCTTTTTCCCCACGTTAGCTGTCAACGTGTGTGAAATTTCCATGAAAATTGAATTGAAAATGTGGGTGGCAAATAAAGGAGCGATGAAAAGAAGGGAGTTACTGTAAAGTGTTTACTTCACCTGTTACGACTGACACCACAATTGCCACACTTCACTACTAACACTATATTTCATATTCAAATTTTAAATTAATACTTTCAAACTATAACAAATTTAATAACAAGAAGTTGCCCGTTTATTTAATAAAAATGTGGCTTAGATAATTATTTATTTGATTAACTCCATGCATGGAACCACTATGGGAAATAATCAGTATTTTTTTATTATATAATATTTTTAAACCAATCTTTTCATAAATTATTACACAAAATTTTCTATAGCGCGATTTTTTTTTACCTAACCTAACCTAACCGTATTTACTTTTTATCAACCAGCTAAACAGAATAACAAAAACTCTGTAGCGATGGTCCTTCCCTCTATGATATTTTTAATTATATAATAGATACAATAACTTCTTGTTATATTTATAACAAAAAAATTATATTTTGAAATTACAATTATTAAAATAATTTGATAGATTTTTTTATATATACGTTCTTTCTTCATTGTTTGTATTGTACTGTAGATAAATAGTTTATTTAATAATATGTATACAATAGTGAATGCATTTTTTATCAGATAATCACACGGCTAGAATAAATATATTACAATTAAGTATTTTTTTTACCTTCAAATAAATAAATAAATAAGATGAGCGTTATTTTTTATTTATATTTAGACGAGCTTCACAAGTAAAATAGTCCTACAAAATAATTTTGACAAGAAAATGCTTTCGATAATAATGGTTTATATTATTGAAGAGAATTTTCCTTAACTAATAAGAGTTCAAATCCAAAGAATGCAAGTTCAAGTCCTGTAACCTGTGTACAATTTCTTTATTATATCTAAGATTTTACAATGATTTTTAAATAATTCATCTTAGAAATGAGACTTGGGCGTTCAGAGTATATAAATATTTTTATCCATAACTAAAATGATAATTTTAATTTTAACTATAGGCATTTCAGTATGAGGATATTATATAAAAAACTTATACGAGTAGAAATTGTTGATATTTAAAACGTATTCAGATATGCTCACTCATAATTAATACACATCCACTGTAATGTATACAACGATCTTAGGTTAGATTATGTTTTTTGCATACGTAGCAATTTTCTTTCTATTTAAATATCCATATATCGTCTCGGGGTGGATTATGGGAATCATCCTGTGATGGGGTGGTGGATTTAAGCCATGTGTGGTGAGCATTGCTATGGGAAAAAGGTGAGCTTCAAGAGGGAGACAGATGGTTAGATATAAGAGAGATATATCTAATGAGATTATATCTGTCTGGGTACAAAATCATTTTTCAAAGAACACTTGGATGGCTGGAGGAAATTTCATTTCTTCAATTTAATATGCGCCGACGTGTGTATTTGCGTTTATCGCCTTAAAATCCGTACGGAATATCAAACGCGCCTTTTACCCACAAAAACGACTTATTTTATTTTATTTTACCCCATACACTGGATGTGTGAGCCACTGGAGCAGAACAATGAATATCTCAAATTTTCCTCATCGCTTAGTATTCCGGGTGAAATAAAAATATATGTGTTTAATATTTTTTTGCCGGGTTCGTTTTATTCTCGTATGAGAAAACAACCGATTGCCTCTTGAACTTTTGAAGTTTGCCAGAAGAGTAGGCCTTGAAATATATGGTATCATTGTTTTGGTGGTGCTCACCCCCATATCTCCGAGGGTTGATGGGGATGTACTCAGCTACATGTCTCGACATTATTTAATATTACGACTTTTTAAACTGCCTACCTTCATGTAAGACAAATATCACAACTTCGTACATTTAATGCCCACATAAATCGAAACGTCTCCACAATAAATCATTAAATTAGTCACACAGTACTGTCATAGTATACAATTATCCTTATAAAACTACCATCATAAAAATGATTTACATGTAAGTTTTAAACTTTGATCTTCAAATAAGAGGTCACTAATTACGAAATATTACTAAATTAAACTACCAAAGCATAATTATTGTGTATTATTTGATAGGATCAAAAAACAGATTAATATTTATCTGATGTAAATAAGAAATAAGAGGTGAAACCCTATATTGAAATTTATTCCAGATGATGAATTTGACAGAGGCATCACTAATTGTCTCACTCAGATCCATCTGCTTGGTCCACCATATTTATATTTATTTATACATCAAGTTGTCAGGCATTCTCATCGGTATAATATATATAATTGTCTAGGGTGTTTGTATGTACGGGTCTTTCAGCCATCAGTGTTACCAGGTGGAAGAATAATATTTCATATAATTATTTTACTACAATTAATACATATCTAAAATCTCGAAACGGCTATTTTAATGATAATAATTTTAAATTAATTTCAAAATAATATAGAAGATATTTAATAATTATACATATAGTATATACAGAGTCTTCGTATTAAAATCAAATCAGAGCATTTAAAAATATTAAATAATTTCTAAATATTTTTAGATGTATTTAATTTTATAATGCATAATAATTTCACATTTTTACTATTAATTTTTAAAATAAAAAAATTCTTCTAATCGTTAAAAAAAAACTACATTAAAGCAAAAATGAAATCAAAATCGTCCTATTAAAAAACCAAGTAGAAGATAAAAAAACATTAACAAATTGAAAATTTCAATTGAAATTACCCTAGTTAAAGAAGAAATACAAATTGCTCTGAAAAATAAAAATGTCTCTAACCTTTATATTTTATTTATATTTTTTCCATATTAAATTGTATAATAAGTGGTGTATAAATATCGATACACAATACAAATTTTTCATGGGGGTGGATTCGTAATGGATCAGTCTCACACGGGAGTCCTATTCTTATGAAAGAAGTAGTAAAAGACACGGTGAAAAGGAATGAAATTGTGTTTTTATTTAGAGTAGGCAGTAGTGTGGGTGGATATTCATCATTTTTAATAATACGGACGGTGTGGAAAGACGTAGTGGTACTTCCTTTGTATGATTTTGAGGATGATGGGGAGGAGAAGATCTTCATATCTTAGAGTATGTGTTCATATATCCGATCAGAGAGTATTCTTGTATGGAAAATATTTTTCAAGTGTCCTGGAGAGAGAACTCCGAGGGAAACCACAACGATGTGTAAATTCTCATACTGGACCAGGGCTTTCAACATTTTTAAACTATTCATTTATTAAATTGTGTCCTTTTATTAACATATTCATATACCACAAATATTTTTTTACAATGTATTTATCATATATAAATTTACAATAATAAATTAATCAGTGTGAGATTAAGCCTATATATATATATATATATATATATATATATATATATATATATATATATATATATATATATAAATATAAATATATATATATATATATAGCAATATATATATATATATATATATATATATATATATATATATATATATATATATATATATATATGTTTTTTTATTCATTTCTACATGGGGATAATTATTTTGATACTTAAAATTACATTATATATGTGATTGCCTAATATCTTTCATATGTTTTCCTTCTGCTCTTATTTTTTTAAATACTTGTATTTCTTTTTTCTGTTTCATATTCAAACTGATGAATGCTGTATTTTTATCACAGTGACTTGGGATCTCCCGTAATGCTCTAGTGGTACTGCAGTATGATATAATATTTACATATATAAAAAATAAAACAAAAATATTAATAATATGTGGGAAATGATGATCGTTAAAAAAGTGTTAATCTACTATTAAAATATTTAAATACTTATAGGGTGTTCCTCTGATATATTTGCAGTTCAATTTCAGAGAACTTAATATAAAAAAAGTGAGGAAAAAAATAAATTATTAATATCATACAAGAGCATTTGTTTAGTAGGTGTAAATTAAAATTAAATTTCACTAGGAATAAAGAATAGTATGGGTAGAAATCAATGTAATGGTGGTGGTTTTTCTATACGATCATGGACTTTAAAAAATCGGTCATATTTTTTTGATTTTTTTAAAAATAATATTTAATATGACATAATAATTTTAATTAATATTTGATGGCCCTAAATGAGGATGAGTGTGCGTGTAGAACAGGCATAAGTGGGGATTAGCATCCCTTACTACTACTACTATGTTAATATATGTATATATGTGTGCACATGTATATATGCATCTTTATGAATGTGTTTGGAAAACTCCCCGCAAACTCTTCTTGCGACTTTTTTTTTCATTACTACCCTCAACCTTCTTAGAATACGTTCATCAAGTCGAGAACAATAATATTAATTTTTGGTATGATAATATATTTTAAAATTAAATACTTTTATACGGATTGGACTTGAATTAACTGAGAATATTTTTGGGGATGGTAGGGTTTCGAAAGAATAAGTACTTAATTAATAATCATTTAGAAATAAAATTTATATTTCAGCTATTTCTGTATACTCAGTATTACGTGTGTTTTGTGTCTTTTGTATACGTAATTTATATTTGAAAATATTTTTTTGTAAGTTTACTCTGTATACATATTTATAAAAAGTATTTAAATAAAAAATATTTATAAAAAAAATCTCTGCTTAAGCATATTTTTAATTTAAGTATTATAAAAAATTTCTATATGAATGAGGTACCACTTCACAACTAACAAGAATCTCACAGCATGTTAGAGGAAATTTTAATAATAAAAAAAGTACGGGAACGATTTTCCTGGACTTTGCCAAAGCTTTTGATGTAGTCTGGTTTGATGGTATCATTCACAAACTAATTAACACTAACACTCCACCATATCTCACCAAAGTTATTTAATCTTATCTTACTAACAGAAAATTCTCAGTAGATATTAACAATGTTAAATCTGTACAGCATCCAATCCTTGCGGGAGTTCCGCAAGGAAGTATTATCGCTCCCTATCTTTTCAATCTCTTCATCCATGACATCCCTATTCCTCGTAATTGCTCCTTAGCACTTTACGCGGATGACTCCGCCATATTCACATCATCTTACAGATTAGACACAATTCGTAGACGCCTCCAAGCATCTGTAGACCTACTAACACAGTATTACTCTCGCTGGAAATTAAAACTCAACGAGAGTAAACTGAAGCAATAATATTTACTAACAAAAGAAAGAGATCCCACATCCCCCCTCTTAATATCAATAACGAACAAATTCCTTGGCTCAAAGAAGTCAAGTATTTGGGAGTTATCTTAGACTCCAAGTTGAACTGGTCCAAGCATGTAAAATATGCTGTGGACAAGAGCAGCTTGGCTATTAACACCTTATATCCACTCATTAACAGGCGTAGTCAGCTGTCACCCAAGAATAAGCTACTTCTTTATAAATCAATTATCAGACCGATTCTCTTGTATGGATGCCCAGCTTGGTCTATCAGGCAAAAAAGTCATATTAATAAAATCTAAATTGTCCAAAACAAGTGTCTTAAGATGGCTTTAGATCTTGAACCCGGCACATTTCTTAAAGAAGTCCGCGAGGACATTAAGTTAAAAATGATCAAAGCAAATATCGCAGATTTGAGTAAAACACATTACACTAAAATGACTAACTTCCCGACTAACCCAATCATAACACATGTAAATAAAACCAAATATGTCTCGAGGAAACGTAAGTTTATTTTACCAATGAACTTCCAAAACTGATATTATTTTAAAAATAAAATAAAATTTCCAATAATCCACTCAACTCAAATTTGGTTTTACCTAAACAAATTGTTATTTAGTTTTTAAGCATTATATATTTTGTAACTGTTTTATTAATATTGCTTTTATCGTTGTTATTATTTATTAATCTTCAAATTTGTAAATGGGTTTTATTTTTTTCCCCATTCTTTCTATAATTTAATACTATTACTCATGTCAAATTTAAATAAAACATTCTCATGTTAGTTATAGGTAAAAAGATGTAAACACTCTGTACACCTAAGTCTATTTCCAAAGATGTATTGTTCTATCAATCAATGTAAAAACTTATGTTAATAAAGAAATTGTAATAATAATATGAATGAGGCCATAATTTCTATTTGAACAACTAGCTAATTTATTAGAAGGGAAATAATTTTTTGGCATTGGGGAGATTAATAGTTTGTAGTTAATTATTCGATATTTAGTTGAATGCATATTCGTGTTTTTTTATTTATTTTATCAGAATATTTGTAGACTAACTATCAAAATAATTGCTGATAAAATATTTGAATTGACAGTGTACAGAGATTTTTAATCTAGTATAGGTAAAGTATTGATGAAATAAAAATGTTTTTATTAAAATTAAAGACGCCTATAAGCGGTTATTAATATTTATGATATCTTTTATACGAATAAAGTATAATTTTTAGGGATTCTCATTTGCATGATGAAGAAAATTGTGATGCGTACCAACTAAGGAAGGAAGGGACACATATAAAAATAATTTACACACATACATATATTATTACACATTAATGTGAGTTTGGGGAGATTTTAATAAGAATTTTTTTCGTTTCCTTCTATAAGCGAGCACAGTAAAAAATAACATACTTATATCAATCATATTTAATTAAATATGTAGTAGTTACTAAAATGTAATGGGGTGACACGTGTTGTTCCCCGAGGCCAGGTATTAAGTACACGTGTGGTCGTGTTCCTAATAATGAGAAAATTAAATTCACCTTCCAAATGACATTTTTTTACCAACATCCACGCATGTCACCCCACACCACCCACAAAACACCCTCGTTTCATATAGCCTAAAGCCTCCCTCTTAGTAATGTGATCTTGTACCTGTACTTTAATTAAAGAAAATATACATCAAAAGCTCATATCACAGAACAAACATCAACACTTTTTTTTTCTAACATGTAAAATCAGTCGAGTATCTTTGTAAAGGGAGGTGGGTGGTTGTTTGTAAATATAGAGGTTAAGATAAGACCACGGCACGTTGACACTGCGTTCGTATAAATTACGGCACCAAATAAAAAGAGATATGCCCTCGTATAAAATATATACTTGGGCAATGGGGGCGGGGGTGGTTCGCATAATTTTATTCATTAATGAAAAAAATATATCTACACATAAACTTCACCACCACACACGGGGGTGAGCTTATGACGAACTTACTAAAGAGTACACATACAACTTTCAGACTAAAATAACCTTTTTTTAAGTAAATAATAATTATATTTAAAGAATATGTATCTGTACTCTATTGCATTATGTATAAAAATAATTTATATCTATCATTATATATACTATTCCCGTTTATTTTATAATATTGAAAACCATAGCGTAAAAACAGCAGATGTCACAAGAATCAATTTTTCAGGAGAGACTACTGATAATAAATAGATAAATTGATAGTGTAGTTTAATAAGCTGCTTAAGGTAAATATATCAAAGAAAGGTAAGACCTTTTCATTTTTTATTAATAATATTGAACTTGTAACATACATTGAATATACGTACAGGTATGTGTAAAATAAAATCATTTCTATTAGTAGTAGGTCTAGATTTTTTTATCATAAATGATGTTTATTTATTACCATTACCACTAGTTAAAATCCGATTATCTTCATTCAAATATTAATTGATAGGAATAAAAATGTAAACGCATTAAAATAACTTTTTTGACTAATCCATTTCAAGGAAATATCTTTATGTTTATATGGAATATAGATATTTTGTAGAAATACTAATAATTTAATACCTTTTTTTCTGCATAGAAGTATATTACATCCATAATATTCTAATTAAACAGTAAAAACAAAATTAAACGATATTTTGTGTTTGATACATGTGTTTGGGACTAAAATGACTATCAATAAAATATAACTGTGTAAATATTATATAAATCTTGTCAATCTAATAAGCAAGCAGTTAACGATCGCACTCTACTGTTTTATATTATTAATAAGAAGTAAACAATATTATAAATTTAAAAGGCATCGTCGATTATTCTTAATTATGAAAAAAAGGTTGCATATTTCTATTTTGTGGGGGGTGGTTTGTCGTAAATTAAAATGATTATGGTGGTAGTCATATCTAGCCGCTGTCTCACATACATACTTGTCGTGCACTTTAAGAACTTTTCACAACTTTTGGCCCTGTTTTTTTTTTCAGCTAAAAAATAGTCCGCATGCCATCAAAAACTGGCAAAATTAAATTAAAAACCTCCCCTTTGTAATGTATTGATGGTGCAATCAATAGTGATATTGTGCATTCTCCACTTTTGTTTTTTATCGTCGTCATACTTTGTGTTTATACTGTGGGGACGAAGCTAATTAAAATGCACACACATACACATACATATATTAAAAGTGTATGTGTTGGCCTGTCTTTTCTTTTCCCCTAAAAGTCTCAAACCCACCCCCTAAACACGAACCACCCTCAGATGTGCCACCCTTTTCCTCCCCGAAAGAAAGCGACGAGGGACTCTCACAATTAAAATCAATACTAATGTGCATACGAAGTGCCGTCCCCATTATCAAAGATTTTGTATGCTGCTGTCTCTTATTAATTCATTAAAAATATTAAACAAAATAAAACATTTAAAATATTTATATGGACTATCTAAGACAAGAAGTGTGTTATAAATTAATGTGCACATAATACCTGAATCTAAGATCAATTTTAATTTAAATTATAACAGGCAATTGAATATACTTTATTTTTTTTTAATTAGTCAATTAGTCAATTTTATCCACGCGTGAGAAAAGTTGGGAGAAAATATTTTTCGGCGTGAATACATTTGAGTTTTGATAGTAATTGGGGTAAGCCAGATGTGAAAGGGGGTGGAGGACGTCCCACCCTCTTTGACGTCCGGTGGGTGGTAGTGGTGGGTGTGTTTTTTGTAGATGGGGGGATGTGTGCCCTGGAAAGGGGGTAATCAACGCACGAAATCTTTTCAACCCTTAAAAGTTGCGCCCCATAGTCCGCGGCGTGCCTACTCTTAGATATGTACCACGAAAACAAAATTATCGACGAAGCAGCTTCAAAATTTAATTAATAAATTAATTAACCCCACTATTGATTGAGCATAGTTGAAGTATGATAGTTAAATATTCAACAACCTAATGTTACTTTTTTATAAAAAAAAATATAAATTACTATTGAAAAACCATCGTCTAATTTTATATAATCTCTTGTAAAATTTTACGAATACCGTCTCAAGTCCATCGAAGAAGAACTGATAAAATTAAAAGTCTTGGTTTCAATGCTCTTATCTTAAAAACATATTTAATTGAAAAAAATACTCTCTATTTAAGTCATTTTTTAAAATGCATATTGAAAAATCTGAGGTACGATATAATAAATATTTTGATTAACAAATATATCGTGTACATTTTTAGATACAGTTAGAGAATTTTACGTATTTTTGATACATTGATAGCTCAAAATGAAACAAATAATGTTTCAAAGCAATCAAAACCAGGATTTTTAAAAGAAACAATTATAATTATACATATACTCATTAATCAAACAATAACAAAATATTAAAAATGGTTCCTTATATCTTACATAAATAAAAATAATAAATAAACAAAACACATTTATTGTCTCCTTCATACAAAGTAATAAAGTCAATGAGTATGGTTATTGGATTGCTTATTTTTTAATCAAAGTATAAAACTGATCAACACATTAAATGTTTATTATGTAAAATGTTCCACTTTTTACCCCATTTAAAAAAATATATTGTCCCACTTTGGGGTATCGTTTAAGATAGAATCATTTTTATTTCGGATAAATATGTAAAAGAAAGAAAATGAAAGTGATTTATTTTTATTAGTGGAGATGAATACCTCAGCCATTTATGAGTGACCCAAACTTTGAAATGAGATAATTAATATATTGTATTGAAAATTAATTTTAATATTTGAATTTAATCTTGTGCTTGGGTATCGTTTAATATACACCATTTTTAATTCAGATTAATATGGAATGAAGGCTAAATAATATTGAAAGAAAATGAAAGTGACATTTTGTATTGGTGGAAATGAATATGGTAGTCACTTAAAGGTGACCTAAACTATAAAATGAGATAATTATTATATTGTAGATTAGAAATCAATTTCAATATAAAATATTTTTTAAATTTCCTTTATCCAACATCCTTTAAATGTTTCAATGATTAAAAGTTGTAGTATTATATAAAATGTAAATAATAATGGGAAACTGCGTCTCCTGGTTGCTTTATCCACTAAGCTAAAAAACTGTGATATTGTTGTTTTTTAATGTTTGTCTTAAATAATTGTATGTATGTGAAAATCACACAGCGTCGCGTCGCGTCGCGCCGAAGGAAGTCACAAGTTTTGCCAAGCGTCATGGTATACAATTATTTGTTTATGGTGGTCATAGTCGTAAAGGAGGATACATACATAGTAATGATGATAATGATTAATGGTGGTAAAAGTGTGTGTTTTTTTGGTGGTTTTGGTGTGCATGTCGCGTGTATAAGAGAGGCACAATTAAGCTAGTCCACGTGGTTGGTACTTGGTACGAGCGGTCACGGTTTACATGCCATGTCTACAGCCTTTGCTTGCTTATAATACCTCGCTTTAATATGTGGACTATCTCCTTATACACTGCCGAATTAAAATTTGTCAAACGGGGCACAACCTGACAGGGAACTCACTCAACTATGGACAAAATAATAAAATCATATCGGTTAGGTTTGTTTCACCTTGGGGTTCTAATGGGGTTTTAAATTTGCCACCTCCAGAAAAGTAACTAGTATGTTTTAACTGAGATTACATATCTTTATTTAAAGAACTCAATAATTTATTAAGAGAAATCAAAATGACAAAAAGACCGTCAATTGAATGGGCAAAACTCCCCTCACCTAGTCATTTTAGTGTCTAAAGATGATCTACCATTTGACTATCAAAATATCTTAAATTCATCTACTTATCCTCCTTTTTATATTATAAAATAATGAGCCTTAAGAAAATGTACATTTTTCTGCATTTACGACTTACTAATACCAATTAAAGTTTTATCAATGTGTATTTATGAAATTGAACTGGATTTAGTGGCTTTCGCTTTACTGGAAACATTTAAATGTATCGTTTATGTTTTAGATCTTGATTATTTTTCATGTATGTACTACAAATTATATGATTTTTAATTAACTATCCATAACTAAATAAATGAAGAATACTGGATTTCATTTTTTTTAAGTTAAATTACGTCAAAACAATGTAAAGCGACATAAAATTGGTGTTTTTGAATTATAATTAATTATAGCTATATTATATTATATTATGGATTTACGGGATTTTAGAAATTAATTTATTATTCAAGAAGAATAAGGACCCATAACGACAAAGAGTTATTAGCGTTCAATGACGTTTTTCTGCCAATATATTCAACGATAGTATTAGGCATATTCCTTACTAATGTTTATCAATTTATCTTAACCCAAGAGGATTTTTTTTTATTTAAGAAAATTATTATTAACCACCCGGTATTGAAACACAAAAATTTACATATGAATGAACCATATGTCATAAAGGAACTACATAATCGCTCACAAACATGGCTAAATCGTACAAAACGATACAAACTTTGCATCGGAAGTCCATTCCAAACTTTAATTTATAGACATGAACGGTTTTTCTGATTCGACCAAACAAAACAACGCGTGTGCATATTATATTCAATCAAATGGATATAAAAATAAATATTTAAAAAGGGGCGGTTAAAATAATATAATATGTGTATGTGTTCGGGCTGAAGAGTACTCATTTGAAATACTGATTACGCCGACTAAGCGAAGAAGAATTCCGTCCCTTTTATTTTAAATTCATATTATGTATGCGTATAATCACCCACCCTTAAAAACCACCCCGTCCCCATACTGTCC